>WFMF01000225.1:0-184853 GCA_011033025.1 Beroe forskalii
TGTGACAAGTAATAAGCGGATATGAATACACACACATCCCCACTCTAATAATACATTATTGAAGGGAGAGGGCTATTGAAGAAGGGATGACATCATGGCATTGTATCCCAGCAGCAGCTCCAGTGACGTCACTGATTTCTAGGATAATGAACTGATGCACATTATGCTGCTGAACAATGACATTCCCCACGAGTCCCATAGCCGGTATTATTTTCGTTCAAAATTCCGGTAAAAGAGCTCCCAGCCTCCAAAAGAGGTACATGAGAGAAACCTGTCACCAATAAATGACAGGATTTGTCAACTTTTTATGGAAATTGTAATAAACCCCTTCAGTCAAACGTTGCAGTTACATGCTCCACGCCAAATCTCTAAAGCAACGTTCAAATTCAGCACAGTATAATTGGAATATTATTATGCGCAGTAGGTATCTTCGTGACCGGTGAACGTTTCATCAGTGCAGTATTTGCTGGTACATAGCCAAGTGCTCGGCAATAACGGTACAATAATTAGTTCTCCCCGCCAACAAGTTCAGGGATCATTATCCGGTGATATCATATCCACGTATTCTATATTAAGACTATGTCATTACTCATTTGTGAACTATGTAACTAAAAATAACTCTGCAGGTTATAAAAGGCATGTGGTAAGGGAATAAATGGTGTGTTTGGGAACCATTTTGCATTGACGGCCGATCCATTGACGAGCGCAAAATCAGCAAAATATTAAATAAAATTGGCATCCAGCATCCTCATTCCTCGTCGGGCGGACTGACCGTAAGTAGTTGTCTAGGGCACATAGAGATGAGGATTGCGAGATTGTCATGATTTAGAAGGTATGCTTGTTTCATTGTATAGTGTATACGCTCTTGATTTAGAGATTTAGGTCTAAGCGCCACTTTTAGGTGCAAAATACCAGTTGCCAGCCAAAGCTGCAAAATACCAGTTGCCTGCGTCAGTTTGCTTCCCATTCGGCTGCTGGGGACTCCAGTTACAATCATGTCATGACACAAAGTCACGTGGTAGTAACAGCCTCTTATATGGCATGTCACGTGGTTACCATGTGACCATTTGGTGGCTACAACATGACTGTCACGTGCAACAGTGCCAAATGATAAAGGAACGTCATGCTTAATCAGCACTGTAAGATAATACTGCTCCTTCGCAGTTTGTTTTTGCACATTTAGTTTACAGCTCTGTTGACAAATCCAACTTCCTCCGTACTGCTTATATTTAGACATTTTTGCTTTTTTGTGATAATTTCACACCGGAGCACGGATCTTTCTGTTACGTTGGGGACCTTATATTCTGTGTATTCCTAATGTACGATATAAATATATTCAGATTCTTATCCAAGCTGGCCTATTTGCGTATTTAATCAGCCCTTGCTTCCTTGGCAGCCTCATGCCATCACCATTGTAAAATAGCCCTGCCCACCGGTCACCGGAAGCCTGTAATCCCAGAGTGCAAGTCACGAATGGGCTTGATTTTTGTATTTTTATGCCCTAAAACATTACTGCCCTTCCTCAAAAATTGTATGAGATTTCTCTTGGTGTGTTTGCAGTTGGCAAATAAAGTTTTATTTGTAGTGGTCAGTTAATAATCGGCAAGCAATACCTATGCAGGTGCTAATGATAGACTTATATTGAACGGCTACTAGTTGCGACACTTCACCAGGTGAGTAAAACATGCTTTTATTGTGAATTCGATAAAATTTTGTCAAAAGCCCATGCTCAAGCTGTATTCAGAATGCGTTGAATACATATGCAGATATGAGAGATTATGCATGAATATTTCTGAATTCTCAGAAAAATAATTCAAATTAACCGAAAAAATGTAAAAATGAAAGGAAAGTTATGAAGGTATGTATGTAACAGCATTGATAATTCTTTGGGATAGCACAAAACACGCTATTTTACAATTAACGCAGACCGAGAGAGTCTATCCTGAGTTGAAAACTTTTTTCGACAATAGGAAATGGTTCTTTTACTCTTTTTAGAAATTCTAATAATGAATTAATGCAGTAACTATGTGAACCTCAAAGTCTCAATAGCAACAATGTCTTACAGCTTGCACACTGCACAGATGATGTTCGTACGAAGTACAATAAGTGACTGATTCAGCAGAATTACTAAGGATTGTAATGACTCTGAGCCCATTTGAGATATGCTTAATTTGCATTATTATTAACAGAAACTAAAATAAGCAAAACTAAACAACAAAGAGCGCGTAAGATATTTCAATCTGTACAATCCAATTCGAATAGCTCACATTTTATAGATATCATTTACAAAATGTACATGTATTTAGTATTGCTCTGTGACGCAGACAAACAATGACATATCGCTCACATTCTAACGCTAAACACAACATCATCATATCATGTGTACATGATATCTGATATATGATTGGAGCTATTGAGCGTCACTCGCAAGAATTTGGCAGTGTGTCGGCCTTTGACGTCATAATTCAGCGCTGATTTTGACAAATTCTGGCTCTGAACAAAATGATCATGACGCCTTTTTCGATTGCGTACAATTCGTACGTAAATTGAAAGGAAATCTGATATAATAACCTTACTCTTAGCTTAGTAAGGATTATCATTATAGTCACTTGATTAATAGCTTCTTTTTTAGAAACGGTCCTCGAAAGAATTTAATAGATGACCAAAAACATCTAACTTCAACTGAAGTAATAGAAATCGTGTGAAACTGCATTACACCATAGCTTACAAAAATCATACCCGCACAAAATAGTACATTTACAGGCATTCTGCAGTTAAATAAAATATAATTGTACATAAGTACAGAGCCGGCAAAAATCACAAAACGTTATTCAAAGGAGCACATAGGTCTATTTTTGATTTTTTTTTAATCCAAATATCGGAAAGCAGCTAACGTACTTAACTCAAAATTCCTTGGCATCAGAGAAAAAATTAGCTATGAGGAACTCAAAACGAGCAACGTGGTATTATAAATATCATGTTGACAACACGAAAACAACAACACACTATATAACATAATGCAAAATATTCTCAAATAATATTATTAAAGTTTGACGAAGTCCGCTATGTACAGGAGTTCCTTATGAAGACATACTATGTTTCATTATACGGTGAAATGTCATCAAGTTAAGAAGTTATATATGGGAAATTGCAAAACCACCGCCTTAAACTTATTTGGTTTTTGAGGTATAGAGCGAAATTTGAGCAAATTGGGCATATTTTGTTGGTGCATTGTTGTGCTGAACCTTTCCCCAATAGCGCCCAACTACTCATGTGCTTGCCCGAACTATGAGCTGACTCCGATTGAAGTAAGCACGAACTTTGCCCTGATTAAAATTCAACTTATTAGAAGCATTAACAGTGGATCAAATTGTGCAACATGGCGTCAGGGCGAAGGGAAATCATGAAGCGAAATGAGTGGATTAACCTTGTAAAAACAGAATGATTTCGAGGCTGCAAATGAATACTCTATAAGTACCCAATTGAAGCAAAGTTAAAGTTACTGCTCAACAAAATAAAAGATTATGGTCAGTAGCTCGGTGTTTAACTGCAAGCAGGAGCAGTAGCAGACGAATGATGATGGTGAGATGATGATAATTCTCGCCGTGATATTTAAATAGGTATTAAATTGCGGGAGACTCGTCGAGAATTCAGCACAGTTTGTATAATATGAACTATGAACTGGAAGCCAATTTAATTAATATACCTACGTATAACTTTGCAGCGGCTGATTGATAATATGTGGTACAACAAAATCATGTGCAATGTCAACACGTTCAGAACACCATCATTGAGGTTTTGTTGGTGTGTTTTGAGCCAAGTTCAACGCGGAGTATCACTGGCTGAAAACGAAGTACTGAAACATAACAACTGAAGCAAACACAGAACAACGACGAAAGCAGTTTACGTTTCTACTCAAGATTCGTGGAACAAACAAAAAAGAAGCTGGGATCAGAGATCAACGAATACCAATGAACACAGAAAACATGACAGTCTTATAATACTACTGTACGTCACACCGATTACAGACTGGTTTGCAGCTCGTGCTTGGCAACACAGTAGTCACAACAAATACACTGCGTCTGCAGTATACGTGCACATTAAACAATACCTGTATACGAGCATACACAAAACAAGCAAAGCTTGTCTGATAATTCTGCGTGTAATTCGTACGCAGTACATGTAGTTTGTACTTGTACTATATTACTTATTTTAGTTTACTATTAGCGGTTGGAGTAAACGGAGGCTGATGATAGTAACACGCTGCAACTTGCGCGTAGAGAAGTTGAAATAGCTACAACGTCTTGGACTCCTGCCACTGGATAGTGACACTCCGTAGGAAGCTCAGTGATTGGCTACCAACGCAGAATGGAAAACTTTCAGACGATCTGATTGGTCACTGCGACACTGGTGTCGTGATGGATAGGTTTAGGCAGCTCTGTCTGTGATTGGACAGTGAATGTGTATGGACAGCTGCCATTGGTTGGGTACACTACAAACGCTGTCTTTGACTGATTGTATTTAGAGGTCATACTATTGGTGGAGGATATTTCTCACAAATCTGTGATTGGATAAAAGCAATTGGTAACTTTGTAGCTGACAGAAGCTATGGCATTATTTTTGTCTCCCACCGTGTCAGGTTTTATTAAAATGTCAGATATTCTAATAAAAACCTGGATGTCCAATCTAAAAAGAAATTCTATCGTTCCATCTACATAGCAAATAGCAATTGGGACAGGACACTTGTACAATTCAAAATGTCCTTGATTCTGTCGACACTAAGGAGCATGCTTCGAACAGTGATCTGACATACCTAGGTCTGGAATCTGGATATTCGAAATTTCAATTTGTTCATTTACGCTCATGACAGGTTGTTTTGAACTATCGAAAGAGTGACAGAGATATCAAATAGTAAATCCCACAAAATATCAAATCGTAGATTTATTGAGAGGGGGGCGACTAAACCAATGGGAATTGAGAGGCTTGAATTTGATTAATTTGGGAGATAAGAGGAAGAAGGAGATAAGAAGACAGTTCATGATCAGCAGCTAGTTTTACAAGCCTTAAACCTCTGAAACGTATTTCAATAAATTGGATGGACTCCGCTCTGCATTACACGATGAAATTACACATTTGCTAAAATGATCCTGCTCCATGCTATACTTTTTGGAGCATTTTATCAAATTAAAACTTAATTTATACTTCACGTTTGTAATTGGTTAGGAGTCTCCTTTGCTGGGACGGTTACATATTGAATCACGGAATATTATATTGATGGAACATGAACTATGAACATGAACAGATCAATAGACTAGTTGGACACCAAACAATCCTAACAATCACAACATCAATCGCAGCAGGATCCATCAGAAGCATCAAGTATAACAACCCTGTAGAGTACGAAGTTACAATAACCAACTAATACAATCAGTTCAATTCTCAGGTTAGTAGTAGAGAGTAGAAAATAAAAAACGTATTATTGAAATTTCAAGTTCATGATGATCAGATGTTAAGTTAATTTTACTGAAACTCAACAGCTGATCATTCGTACATAGAAGAACAATGAGGCTGCAGATCAATCAACCGATCACAATGTGCAATGGAATGATTAATCATGTATTAATATCACGA
Organism: Beroe forskalii; assembly: GCA_011033025.1. Lineage (NCBI taxonomy): Eukaryota > Metazoa > Ctenophora > Nuda > Beroida > Beroidae > Beroe > Beroe forskalii. The sequence continues at coordinate 5,632 of WFMF01000225.1, forward strand.
AGAACAGTCAACAATGCATCGTGCATGCCAGACTGCCGGACATCAACATTTCGTTATTTCCAATAGAAATTAATTTTGCGACATGTAAATGGCACATGCGAAATTCAAAGCCAACATCCGAGTAAGGAAGTATGATCAGGTCTGTGATTTGATAGAAACATTTTAAAGAATAGAATTTAAAATTCAAAATGATTTCCTAAAATGGAATTAAAGGAGTTAGCCACAGGGAAATTCACTGAAACATGTGAATCCTATCGCTATCAGTCTATGTGAACCGCTAGTGAGATGTTGCACATGATTATGAACAAGCAGCACAATATGATTATGAACAGGCAACATAACAAAATAAATCACCACACTATAAAAGGAGTTCTGAAGGATAAATCAGGAATGTGAAACTCTGTGGTGTTCATTGTTTAGACTTGCATAGCTAAATGTGAATGGGCACTATAACTTTTAGAAATGTTTACTACATCTAAGGCTGTCAAACTACAACTCTACAAATAGGGGACAAACCTGCAAGAGTTCCGGTCAGTCTTCCTGGATAAAACATTGATATCATTTAAAGAACTACAAGAACAGCTACTGTACATGACGCATTTCAAACGAATGTGACAGAACACACCAAACCAACATAATGTTATTAACATTATGTGTACATCAGCTAAATACACAGTATATATTCTGTCGGCCTGTCAAGCTGCTGTAGAGATCCTCAGACCTGTCAACACTCCTCCCAGGGTAGGCAACGCAGGGGAGTTGAATTAGGAGGCAGTAGTATTATAACACGTTACAGCTTATGTGTACAGTAAAAACAGGGGCGTGGTCGGAATACTGGCAATTTTCCAGGCTTACAAGGACTCTGTGTCATAGTGCCGCCGTGAGGATACGTTATTAGCTATTTTCAAGTAATTTTATAATCCAGTGACCTTAGAATTGGGGCCCAAATAGTTCCACATACCAAATAGTTCCACATACCTTTCTAACCCTGAGATATGCACGGTCCAAACTACAGCAATTCTGTACTATAGTTTGTAGATTAAAATACCATAGCAAAAGTTATGATCAGTGAACACCAGTAAATTTAACACCAGCAAATTGGACACCAGTAAACACGTAGGTAGATTTCGTTGAACAGCAAATAAAACAGACGGCTATTACCGTGATACCTGATATGATAGTCTTTTGCAAAAGCTTTTAGTATTTAATCTATAGTGTCGATTCCGCAGTTTCACGGAAATGCACTTTCTCTCCAAAACATCCCACGGTATTCGCACCTTTCAGTCTCAGCCAAATGCCAATCACAATGGTTTATTTTACGGAAACGGTCCAATCACAGCCGTGGTTCAGTGTCACATGATCGTGCTATGGCACATATTTTACAAATTAGACGATATAAATCTGAAGATTATTTCTAACGTGTATACTCCAGAAGTAGGTAATGGGAAGGTTGTAACGATTGATCAAGCAGCTTAGAGGGTACTATCACCAACTTGTACCTGTAAAGCTGCAATATCACGTGACGTATTGTGTCAATTTCTTCGGTCAACAAACAATTCATGTAGATTCATTATAATGAGTTCAGCTTGAGTAAAATAGCGACTGTTTGAGTTCACCTACCAGCTAGGACCAACAAGGTATTGAGGATTGAATTTTGATTACGTTCTTTGCAGAAAGCAGCATCAAAGGTGCAGAAAATTAAAGTTCCATAGTTACATCAAGACGTATTAGATTAAATGGGTAAGTACTGCAGTATAAGTGAGCTCTGAATTTGCGGAGAAATGTTCAACGGAACTGGAACTCTAGATATTAATGATATTCCTAGTGACGTGAGCCGTGCTGTGCAACGTACTTTACTTTTATAGTTTAAATAACGTGCGACATATATTGAAATTTATATCAAAAGCTACAAGGAACCGACAGTAGTGGTGGATCAAATAGCACCACTTGGTGTATTATATAATAGACTGAGGGATTATCCCAAGTTTAGCTACCATCTTGACTTTTTGTTCACACAATTCTAATTGTTAAAGCCTTAATTTTGGAAGAGTAGATTTAGCCACGTAAAGCACGTGGAATAGGGGAAATATAAACGGATTATTAGTGGACAAAGGTTATTGTGTATTCCATGCACAGTTAATAAACCTCACACCAATGGCGCCACATTTTACATGACTCATGAGAATGATTTTGTAATTTCCACCCGTGCAGCATTTATACGCACGTGATACGCTGCCAGCATCACGTACGTGCACGACGCCGCGCGGCTTGGAAACATCACAATGATGCTGCTCGATTGTTGATCACATGCTCAGAATTTGGAGTGGCCCACGTGTTTGAATGTAAATTTATTAGAGTTCGCAATTTTTGATGAGAATTATGGCATTCGATTTGATGTAGCTTACAAGTAAATTAAAATCCAGCGACCATCAAAAATCAATATTATATTTTGTTAATTTACCTACAGTTCGTAAATTGCATTTCGTTCGCCATCAATACAAGATTACGAAGATTGGGCTATTACTTTCTTACGAACTTGATTGAATGCAGCACAGTTAGTGTTATATTTGTTTTATACAGTATTCAAAATTTCGTACATTACATTAACATTGGATGCATTTTATTATTAAAATTCAACAGTTCAACGTAGTTAATGACCAATGCTATGTAATGTCGCATATTTTACAAGACACAGCTCTTAGCATTACTAAACTGAATTAATGTACCAACTAATAACAAGCACTCTGGATAGAGCACACAAACAAGTTGAAATGTAATATAATTACTATTTTAATCAACAAACCACAGTACAGAATGGCGGTGATTTGTTATTATTTATTACATTTATTACAAAGATTAGTCATGTGCTTTAAAATGACAGTTAAAATACAGTCGAAGCGCAAGGTACCCTGTGCCTTCAGCACCTTCATTTAACTAACCAGTGTAGGGTTTAAATGTGGGTGAAAAAGACTCACATACACTGAACCCGACAAATTTTAACTGTATTATAGTCAGAAACATGAAAATTCATGTTCTCTCCATTTTAGCTGAACTATTATTTCATACGAGTCACAAGAATTATTAAAGGGGAAATATGTGAAGGAATCGAGGAAAATTCCTTCGAAAATTTCCTAGCTGAAATAGATATGAATAATCACTTCAAAATGATAATTTGTGAATCGTTACCTGACTAAAGATGATATTTTGATAAACTCACCGGTAATAAAGTCTTCATATCATTATCTTTTCCTAAGATATATTGCTAGTTAGATAAATGTATAAATGTCGATAAATTGTTGGAGTTATCACAAATCAAAATACCATTGGTAAATGGTAATTATGCAACAACAATTCCGTAACCTTGCGTGTATTTTCTGAAAAAAAGATGGCACCAGCAAAAGGATAAAGACAGTTCTCAAGAACTGCGTATTCTATATATTACAGAACAGCAAATGAATAAGAAGTGTTTCGTTTAAGGTCTTGAAAGCACAAAATTATTTTTACCAATCAACAATACGACGCGAAAATAAAAAATCATCCTTCGCAAAAAGTCCCCTTCAAAAAATCTCCAGATGATGGATTCAGCAATATTGACTTCATACAATATTCTCCATGAATCACGAGGTCATATCACTAATATTCAGCTTTGATTTGACACCTTGCAACGAATCCTGTCCATATGTGGCTCCTTCAAAGTTCAATCACCAGATCTTCAAGCAGCCTCAATGATCTCGTCCTCGTCATCCACTACTTCATAAACCATTCTTACGCCCAACCTATACGATGTTTCTTCCGGAGTCTCTCCCTCAAGCGTCTCAACCATTCTCTCTTCAATCCACCTGTACCAATTCGGATCAAGCCGGGGCTGGTCTTCTGTATTTTGAGGCTCTTCCTGAGGTTCTTCCTGAGGCTCTTCCTGAGTCTCTTCCTGAGGCTCTTCCTGAGGCTCTTCCTGAGGCTCTTCCTGAGGCTCTTCCTGAGTCTCACAATCCTCTCCTTCATTCATTTCATTTTCACTAACATCAACTGATTCTGCCTTTTCCTCCTCATTCTGTTCTTTTGGCGGATGTTCTGGAGTAGACATTATTAAGTTATTACCCTAAAATGGAAATTGGATCCAAGAATTCTGATGAATGAGACTTCTCATAGCTTCAAATTTCAAACTGGACCTTATCCCCCCGACCTTTAAATATTGAGATCAATTATTCTTTATTTCCATATTTCTTCTTATGATTTCCATATTTCCACATTTCTTATGATTTCCATATTTCTTCTGATGATTCCCTTCATATGATTCTTTATTTCCATATATCTAAAATTAGATGATCTCATCTAACAGAGCCTATAGAGTAAAACAAAGGTATTGATGAAGAAAAACACACCATAATAAATACAATATCATCATTAATAAATGACGCAGACATACTATAAATACTTCCTAATATGGTTATATACAACAATCTACTAATGTACAATAATCAGCGAAAAGATAGAAAATCAGAAAACAGAAACTCTCAACTCATCAGAAGACATTACACAGCTATAACTGACATGATACAAGATGATGACATGAAAAATGAACTCACAATGTACATAATACATAAAACTTTCACCTTAGTTTCCTTAGTAAGACAGTAAGACATTCTTTGGTGTCTACACCCTGGTTGCAGACTGCTACTAAAGGCAAACTTTCAAGTAGTATAAACTTCAGTGGGTTGCACAGAATACGATAGGATCAGCTGTCATTACAAGCTTTCAGCAGAACGGATCTAGATGAGGCGATAAAAATGCACACGGAAACACAAATTTAAGCTACAACAGAAATAATGAAGGGATTAAACAACCAAATGATTACAGCGCAGTGAACTGTATAAGGTATTTTCCCAGAAAAAGTGGTTAAAGAAACAGTAACTTACGAGGCTTTTAAAACTGCAATTTACCGATACAAAAGGATTGCTCAATTACAAGGAACATGAAATACATCATTGAAGAACAAGGAACAATACCGAGAAAACGACGACAGAAAGATGAGCAATTCGAAAGAATACAGGATGAACTTTATTCTGTGGTGAACTTGTGAGGTTTGAGAAGAGGAATACACGTTGAAGTGACCAAAAGACCTCCTTAAACAGATGTGAAGGTGTGGAACCATTACAGGTGTCAAAGTCTGAAATATGAAGCCCAGGAACTACATGAGAAATGGGAATGATGCAGGTTATTGCTAGCGCTGAGACCAATCTGAGCCGGTTTAAAACACCAGATAGCGATCGATCAGCAAAGAAGCCTAACAACAGTTACATCTCAATTTTTATAATTTGGTATTGATCCAAGTCCATATGTAGTCTTCAGATGAGTTGAGGTGCTAGTAACATTTTATCTTATTACTGTCATACAATCACGAGATATAATAATTTAATGAGCCACAAGTGACAAGATCATGATACAAATATCAGCTAAAAAGTTCAAAAGTTCAAAACGGACTCTAAATTACTCCCTTATGTAAGGACCAGATCTCGTAGGTCTCCATAAACAGTATTAGTGCTAATCAAAAGACAATACTCGCGCCCCCAAACAAACGGTGGTGCGTTGGGGGAGTAATAATAAAACAATTAAAAGTGTTAAGTTACAGCTAGCCGCCTCTTGCTGCCGCTGAGTACACATCATAATCTCAGGAGCTCAAGTCTCGCAACACTCGACACACATCCCGTGTGTGTGTGGAGGAGGATGGTGTAATTAGTAGGCTAATTACACTCCCCCTCCAACACATGATGATCGTATGATAAGGAGGAACAAACCTCACTTTAAGACGGAAACAACCTGCCAAGTGCCGCATCCTCTCAGCATGTAAGTATTATGCTAATTAAACTCTTGGCGCGATGGCAGTGGCACGTTATTGTAAAGCAGTGTTTAAAGGAAGAGTTGCAGTAACCACACGTCAAGTTATTATATTGTCTTGAAGAGCGGTACAGTCGCTGAGCCGGACTGGTATCCAGATAGCGCGACATTCACTAGGCAAATACATTAACTTTGACGCCGTTACCATACCAACCGATGCAGGGATTTAATCGGGCTTCGTGGTGGCATAGTTTAGTTCGATATGGTCAAATTGACAGCGTTCATTATCAGGGGAATTAAGGAAGCGGGAGTAAGATTTTAACGTGCCTACCAAGCGACTGGTTGCGAGACTAGCCAATTCGAATATAATGTAATATTTATTTTCTAGATGATACACCTGATAAACTTTAAATCGATCTTATTTTAAACGTGAGAAGTTTTAACCGATAAAATATTCAATAGCAATACACTTAATTAAGTAATTATACCTTAAAATGTTGCTTGGCTCCATTGAAGATTCAAATGGTTTAAAATGCCTTAATTAAAATGGATAAACAGATAGCTTAATAATCTCATATATAATACACATTGTTCATTAAAAGTTAGATCACAGCGATCATGTTACAATACAGAGAGTTGAATACAGTGAAATGGATTGTAAACGGTGAAATAGTCACCGTTTACAATTTTAAAACTTTTCCTCCTCCTTCATCTTTCCTGAACGCCTTCTTTCTTTCCCAAAAGAACATTCTTCCAAACTTTCAATCTTTCCCAATATCCTTCGCCCTTCCTGGGTTCCTGTCTCATCAGATCTAACCTCCAAACCCCTTCCATCATTCATACACCTGCCTAAGAAAACATATCTAGAATATCATCAGGCATGCTAGTACTACTATCTTCATCCTCCATCTCTTCACCCCACGCTACTCGCTTCTCCTTTTCCTTCCCCTCCTCACCCACTCTCATCTTCCCCATCCGCCCCTCCTTCTCCCCCACTCGCCCCTCCTCCATGGAGGGCGGACACCACCTCAGGAAGTGGAGGACGCCGCACTTGTCCCCGACCACAAGGCACACCTCGTCCCCTCGCTCCGTCCTGACGCGTCCCCCGGGACACAGGACGCAGAGGGAAGTCACCGGACCACTCGTGTGGTACATCCCCACTACTTTCAGCTCCCACGTCAGCACCTGATAGAGGGGAGTGTGAGTGTAAATTAACTGTCATTAAAGGAAGGCAAGTAAACTGTAAAAGGATATTGTATACTGGAGGAAGGTGTCAGGTGTCTATGATATTGGGGTGTTGCGGAAGTACCTATTAGCTCCATTATCTGAAATGCAACTGAAGGCTCGTACTGAGCCGCTCTGTTATGTAACTGGTAAAGCCCTTCCAGACCAAGGCTCGTAAATTTCATGCACAGATAAGGACAAATGCAGGATTTCAATCACTAGAAGCATTGACTTTCGTAACACTGCACGAGGCGTCGAGGCGAGACCTCTGATAACAAGTCATAGCTCTACAGTCTACTATCTATCTCACGTGACAATGTAAATCTATCACACGTAATGCTACGTCACTTAAGGAGGGGCTGTCTACCTTGACGATGCCGTCCTTGCTGCCAGCAAAGATAACCATTTCGTCGTTCTTGTTGCAGATGCACTCGATGGCGGTCACTGCGTTGTTGAAGACCCGCTCGTAGCGCAAGAAGCCTTTCTTTCCAGGTACCTTGATGTACCCTGCGAGTACCGTGGAATTACATTATTATCATGACGTATTTATGATCATGTCGGAGTAGATGCAGCATTGAACGTAGATTTGCGAGAATCATCTACCTACTCTATAAAATGTTAATTTAGCGAAAAATGATTTATCATCTGAATAAATTTTCCAATCACTCGATCTTAATTACGATGTTTAAAAAAATTACTCCTCTTCCAATATCAATTCTATAAATCCTGCAATAACAGTGACGCACCGGTTTGAGTTCCCATGATGTTGTTTCCATTGTAGTACGAACTAGCAGTCGGGTAGGGTAGATCCTGCAGAAAATGAGGGTGTTTAAAAGTATTCTAATCACAGCACTACTGTACAGTTGTGGTCCTGTGGTCGGTGGATTAAAATACCTACTCTGTCATTACAACCCCGCCACTTTTTCAGCCTGGATCCACCCCTGTTAGAGCATGGAGCATCCCACGATCTCATTGAGTTTACAAACTTAACAAGATAAAAACTTCGCCGAAGATTGATGGAGGTACGGAGCAACATTTGAATAATCATGAAACACGGGAGAACTGCAAGAGGTTTTTACAGAGTAAGAACTTACAGAGCAAGAAGTGGTTACAGAGCAAGAACTTACAGTATGAGAAGTGGTTACAGAGCAAGAACTTACAGTATGAGAAGTGGTTACAGAGCAAGAACTTACAGTATGAGAAGTGGTTACAGAGCAAGAACTTACAGTATGAGAAGTGGTTACAGAGCAAGAACTTACAGCATGAGAAGTGGTTACAGAGCAAGAACTTACAGTATGAGAAGTGGTTACAGAGCAAGAACTCCGTTCCTGGTGGAGATGTCCGTGAGGCATTCCCTTCCCAGATGTCAGGTTCCAAACCTCGAGCATCCCACTTACACGACCCACTTGGAGGATGTTACCACTCGTGATCTTGCAAAACACAGCTAGATCTGAAATGATAAATATACGAGGTATAGTGAGGCAGTTCTGAATTGTACGTTATTACAACAAGAGGCGTTTACAGGTACCTTCTGTACCACTTATACAATATACATGTACCATCTCCCTCTTATGTACCTTCTACCTCTATGCACCCGCTTTAACATGTCCCCTCAATGTGTCAGCTCCTTCGACCACTGCTATAGCTCTACACTCTACAGTCTACACTTTGTCGTTTGCCATGTCGTCACATTACAATATACGCAGTGGAATGCGTTATGAGATCACCGTGATAATAATCACCGTGATAATAATAAGTAGGGCATGACTTTTCATTCCTCATGTGAGCAATGAAAATAAAGTGAAAATAAAATAAAAATATTATCATTTATTATTGGCCTTAGAATCGCTTACCCTCTCCATAACGAGTGATCTTGAGTGTTTCGTCTTTTTCAATATCTCGGACGTGAAAGGTTCCCCTCCGAGGATCTTCGCTCTTGACAAGTGTTACGATGTAGGACTTGCTAGTAAAGGCCCGGATTACACCACTCTCCGGCTCTGAATAGGGTTTTTGGGGTTTACACTGGGGGATATCATTAATAAGGGCATAGGGAGAATTAGGAGGGATGGAATATTTTGAATCTGGAGGATTTCAGGGCTGAGAGTTCGAGGAAAGCAAATGTACAGATTTGTTTCAAGACGCTAATTTTCTGGTTTTGACATATTCACCCAACAAATAGTTCAGCAGCTCGAACAGAACTAAAATGCACTGTAAGTTACCCACTCACCATACAAGGAGGCATCACTTTCCCAGGTAGGCGGCAGCAGAGCGAAACATGGCAGTGCTTTGCTGGGGGCCGGAGGGTCTGTCTCGGACACGAATGTGAGGGTGTCGTCCTTGACCGTCCAGTTAGCTACCCGTCCCGCTCTGTCCAGTACTCCGATCTTAAACTCGTCTACACCCACACATTGGTACTGGATATCTGACAGGATTGATGAGTTAATATGTTTCACTGGTTCAGCACATTAATGGGATGGAAGGAATAACGGGCGCGCATTACTTATTAACAGCCCGGATGCCATATCCTTAATCCTAAATTGTTATTTCACCCTATGTGGAAGAGAGACAAAGTGAACAGAATACGTGAGACAGGCATTACCCATATAGAACTTGTTGCTATTTTTAGCAACACGGCACAGTAACCATGACAGATATACCTTAGTGGTAGAAATTAAGAAGTGTACTATTTAAGGTAGTAAGCAATTTTACTGTCTTAAATAGTACACTCCTTAAATTCTACAAATCTTAATTTCTACACACCGTAATTTGTACAACACCAAAATTTTAGAAAATTTTGTTAAAGTAAAGATTTGTACAACTATACATATCTTTTCTTTCACTTCAATATTAAGGCATTCTATTTTCTCTCAATACAGGTTCAGAATTTTTCAGCGAATGCATCAGTGCAGACAAAATCAAATTTGATATGATAAAAAATTATCAATGGATAAAACTTATAGTCATTTCTTCGGTTTTTACGTCTTCCTGCACATCTTCCATATCTTCCACCTCAAGCCCAATAAAACCATCTTCGATATCTTCGATGTTTTCATCAGGAAACAAGGCCTTCAAAATTTCAGCAGAATCATCGGCCAATCTTTCATCAAACGGAAGCAGTGAAACATTGCAAAGAACATGGTGTTGACTCTAGGATGCTCATTGACCCGTTTGCTAATCTGTTTCTCTAGAACGCCTAGCTTTACTTTTGTCTATATTTCATAGATCCCAAATAAATTGAATTCATTGGAGAAATTTGCCCTCTTCTTGTTTTCACATCGGCATTTTTGGTTGAAAATTGGTGAAACGACGTGAAATTTAGTCCTAGAATTGCCTGATTTTTGTAGAAATTTTACTGCCTTAATTAGTACACTTCTTAATTAGTACGTCCTTAATAAATACACATCTTAATTTCTACCACTAAGGTAATTATCAGATATAAATGATGTTTATTGAGTTAAAGCTGGGGACCTGGGAGTGATCTCACACACTGTGTTCAGCGCGTGTGTACCAAATGAACATTCTCTGGCAAGATAAAATTGCCATTCTCTGAAAAGAGACAATAAAAGGTCCGATATTCACATAAATAGATCTCACAAGTCACACTGCTTGCGAATGTATTATATATTGGTAGTAGAATACCAGTTCAATACAAATTTACATAATTTCTGGAAATATTTTCTGCCGGTTTCCATCAGCAAAAGTGTTATTATTGCTTAATGTGAGTGAAGGACTGACGACAGGCAACTGCTTTTCGTAAACAGGACAGGTAATTATACCAAATGGCGAGACACACTATTGAGTGATTAACAATACATTTCATTCAATACAATAATTCCTATAGAATTATGCGTGCGAGCGGCATATTGACCACTTTTCTTTCTTTTCACAGCATGACAATGGAAATGTAAATGGAATAGAGATAAGAACTATTTTGCATACGTGAACAGTAAGCTGTGAGTGTATGAGCTTTCTACACGGCGTACATGCTGTGTGTACTTTGTGCTGCATGTTGTATGCTGTGTGATTGTGCTGTGTTTAGTGAGTGTAACTCCTACGCTGTGTGAATCACCACAATTCATATTGCACATTTTAAGCTCCGAACTATAAAATATAAATCACATAGGGGAGGGGGTAAGGCAAACTTTGGCAAACTATGGCAAACTTTGGCAAACACTTTTTTTGGCAAACTCCAAAAAAAGTGGAAGCATTTGCCAAAGTTTGCCAAAGTTTGCCAGAAATAAAAAAACCTTTTTAGCCACTTTGGCAACACTTTAGGTACCCATAGTATGCTTTTCAAAGATGCTGAATCGATTCCCAAGGTCTGTTTCACATTTTGACGTTATCCAGAAGCTGTAACAGCGACTACATCCACATTGAATAGAGTAGAGGGCTACAGTAACAAATACTATATTTATTTACCTTTTATGCATTCAAGTACTAAGTAGCCCGATCAAACTGTTGTATGAAGCCCTAAAACCGAAGCATCCACACTACATAAGTCTGATACTGCAGCATAAAATCAATAGTAAGGCCCCACCGTGACCATTGGGCAGTTACCATGGATTCATGCAACATAACCCGACATGTTGAGAATGCTAATTTCCTAGTGAAGGTTGAGTGGAGCCGAGTGGAGGCTGTGTGTAGCAATGTGGAGCCTATTGGAGGCTCTGAGGAGCCTAGTGAAGGCTGAGTGGATCCCAGTGGGGGCTTTGTAGAGCCTAGTAGAAGCTGTGTTGAGCCTAGTGAAGGCTGCGCGGAGCCTAGTAGAAGCTGTGTGGAGCCTAGTGGTCCACAAGGCTCAACTCGGCCTCCACTCATCCTCCACTAGGCTCCACTCAGCCTTCACAAGTAGTTGAGGCTGCTTGGAGCCCAGTGGAGGCTGAGAGGAGGCCGTGTAGAGCCTAATGGAGGCTGTCTGGAGCCTAGTGGAGGCTTTGCAGAGCCCTTAGGCTCCACTAGGCTCCACTAGGCTCCATAATCGTAGAGTGGTCGGAGGCTGAATGGAGCCTCCATTCAGCCTCCGACCACTCTACGATTATGGAGCCTAGTGGAGGCTTTGCAGAGCCATTAGGCTCCACTAGGCTCCATTCAGCCTCCGACCACTCTAAGATAGGCTCCACCCAGCCTTCACTAGTAGTGGAGGCTGTGTGGAGGTTGAGTTGAGGTTGAGTGGAGCCTAGAAGAGGCTGATTGGAGCCTGATTGGAGGGTGTGTGGAGCCTAGTGGAAGCTGGTTGGGGCTTAGTGGAGGCTGTGTGGAGCCTAGTGGAGGCTGACTGGAGTCTATTGGAGGTTGTGTAGAGCCTAATGGAGGCTGTGTGAGTGTGTGAAGCCTATTGGAAACTTTGTAAAGACTAGTGGTCCACTAGACTACACTCAAACTATGCTCCACTCAGCCTCCACGAGGCTCCATTCAGCCTCTACTGGGCTCCACACAGCCTCCATTGCGCAGTTGTCGTTTTCAGCATCTGAAGTGCTCACTCAACTCAAATCATTGACAGGCCACCCTGTTAGACCGTGGGAAAAAGATTCTTATGTGCGCACTTGTCGGTAGGCCGTAGAGACTAGTGGTCCACTAGGCTCCACTCAGCCTCCACGAGGCTCCATTCAGCCTCTACTAGGCTCCAAACACTCTCCACTAGGCTCCACTCAGTCTTCACTTTATAGTAGTGGAGGCTGTGTGGAGCCCAGTGGAGGCTGAGTGGAGCCTAGTAGAGGCTGAGTGGAGCATAGTGGAGGCTGTCTGGAGACTGGCGGAAACTAGTGGAGGCTGTGTGGAGCCTCTTGGAGGCTGAGTGGAGCCTAGTGGAGATTGTGTGGAGGCTGTGTGGAGGCTGTGTGGAGCCTAGAGGCGGCTGTGTGGAGCCTATTGGAGTCTCTGTGGAGCCTATTGGAGGCTGTCTGGAGCCTAGTGGAGGCTGTCTGGAGTCTAGTGGAGGCTGTGGAGCCTAGTGGAGGCTGTGTGGAGCCCACAGAAGCGGCTCTGTGGCTCCTATTGATGTGGAGCCTATTGGAGGCTGTCTGGAGCCTAGTGGAGGCTGTCTGGAGTCTAGTGGAGGCTGTGTGGAGCCTAGAGGCGGCTGTGTGGAGCCTATTGGAGTCTCTGTGGAGCCTATTGGAGTCTCTGTGGAGCCTAGTGGAGGCTGTCTGGAGTCTAGTGGTGGCTGTGTGGAGCCTAGAAGCTGCTCTGTGGCTCCTATTGGAGGCTGTGTGGAGCCTATTGGAGGCTGTCTGGAGCCTAGTGGAGGCTGTCTGGAGTCTAGTGGAGGCTGTGTGGAGCCTAGTGGAGGCTGTTTGGAGCCTAGTGGAGGCTGTCTGGAGGCTAGTGGAGGCTGTCTGGAGCCTAGTAGAGGCTTAGTGGAGCATAGTGGAGGCTGGCTGGAGACTGGCAGTGACTAGTGGAGGCTGTGTGGAGACTCTTGGAGGCTGAGTTGAGGCTGTGTGGAGCCTAGTGGAGATTGTGTGGAGACTAGTGTAGGCTGTGTGGAGCCTAGTGGAGGCTGTGTGTAGCCTAGTGGACTAGTGGAGGCTGTCTGGAGTCTAGTTAGGGCTGTGTGGAGCATAGTGGAGGCGGAGTGGCGCCTAGTGGAGGCTGAGTGGAGCCTAGTGAAGGCTGAGTGGAGCCTTGTGGAGGCCGAGTGGAGCCTAGTGGAGGCTGTCTGGAGTCTAGTGGAGGCTGTGTGGAGCCTAGTGGAGGCGGGTGGAGGAGCCAAGTGGAGGCTAGTGGAGACTGTGTGGAGGCTGTGTGGAGCCTAGAGGCGGCTGTGTGGAGCCTATTGGAGTCTCTGTGGAGCCTATTGGAGGCTGTCTGGAGCCTAGTGGAGGCTGTCTGAAGTCTAGTGGTGGCTGTGTGGAGCCTAGTGGAGGCTGTGTGGAGCCTAGAAGCGGCTCTGTGGCTCCTATTGGAGGCTGTGTGGAGCCTAGTGGAGGCTGTCTGGAGCCTAGTGGAGGCTGTCTGGAGTCTAGTGGAGGCTGTGTGGAGCCTAGTTGAGGCTGTGTGGAGGCTAGAGGCGGCTGGGTGGAGCCTATTGGAGGCTGTTTGGAGCCTAGTGGAGGCTGTCTGGAGGCTAGTGGAGGCTGTCTGGAGTCTAGTGGAGGCTGTCTGGAGCATAGTGGTGGCTGAGTGGAGCCTGGTGAAGACTGAGTGGAAGCTGAGTGGAGCCTAGTGGAGGCCGAGTTGAGCCTAGTGGAGGCTGGTTGGAGCCTGGTGGAGGCTGGGTGGAGCCTAGTGGTGGCTGTGTGGAGCCGAGTGAAGGCTGAGTGGTGCCTAGTGGCGGCTGAGTGGTGCCTAGTGAAGGATAGTTGGAGCTATCTGAAAGTTTGAATCTATAAATTGTTTTTCAAATTACTAAATAAGTGCACATTTTATCAGATTTAGCTCCAGTGAGCCTCCGTATAGCATCCACTAGCCTCCATTAGGCTCCATATTAAAGCTTTAGCCTCTACGAAAATGTTATGTTTCAGTGGAGGCTAATGGAGGATTATTCTTCAGTGGAGGTTAAATCAAAATTTTAGCCTCAATAGAGGTTGAGTGGAGGCTAATGGAAGCTAGTGGGCGCTTTTTAGCCACAACAGCGGAGGCTTTTTTTCGAAAATTAGACTATTGCAACCATGAGCCTCCATGGAGGTTCATGGGCAAATTTTGTAAATTACCCTACACTCAGCCTCCGGACCCATGGATACTAATGCAGGCTAATTTTGGTCATGTTCCTGTGGTACCATTTTGCCGAAGACACGTAATCTGATGAACTGGTTAAAGATAAGTAGATAGTAGATACATGTTTCCATGCCTGGGAATTATAAACATCTCTTTTCTCGAACGAAAAGGCTCTCGGAATTTATAACCCTGGTCCTTCAGCCTAAGGATACCTTTTTGTAAACAGTATGGTGCTTAAAGAGGGAAGGTCCAGGCGTAAAGCCTCGAAGGAGAAGGTCTGAATGAAAATTAAGCATTGGATATCGATTTAGCTCCTTTGAAAGTTTGAAAACCATTATGCACACGTCCTATTTGCACTGTGGACAAGAAATCAGAAATTACAAAATTTTTGGGTTATTTTTGGCAAACTTTGGCAAATTTTGGCAAACTTTGGCAAACTATGGCAAACTTTGGCAAACACTTTTTTTGGCAAACTCCAAAAAAAAGTGGAAGCGTTTGCCAAAGTTTGCCTTACCCCCCCCCCCCACATACTTACACCACGTATAGTAACGTACCCACAATGGACTCCATTTTGGTGTTTGTGGATGTGGATTTGGTCCACTCCCACACTTGCACCGTGTTGTCGCACGATATAGACGCCACCTTGGCTCCACTCAGCCCCGCCACCCTCTTGACAGCATCGTTGTGATGGGTGAAGGAAGCCACCACGTTAAGAGATGACGGCTTCATGAGAATAACATCGCCGTCAACTGTACCTATGTACGCCTGTGGAGAGTGAAGAGGAGGTTAGAGGAGGGGTTTACGAGGTAGTGTGAAGGCAACACGTCAGCAAGGCATTGCAGAGCCCAGCACCTTTGAACATTGAAATAAAATGCCAGTTCCAGCAGCTGCAAAGGACCAGGAAAACATTATCCTAAATTTGGTCTCAGAACATGATTCACGTACTAACATGCTGCATTATCATCAATCATATGGTGCCTCCGAACATGATTCACGTAACGTACTGCATTATCATCGATCATATTGCGCCGAGAACAAGCTCAAGATGGTATTGTAGATAGCAAATGCTCAAATGCCCCATATTGGCCCGCAGGACCGGTTAAATTAAAAGTTAATTAATTTAGGTCAAAATTGACTTTCATTCTCGGCTTATACAGTTTTTACGTCAGTTTTATACAGCCCTCAGGAAGTATTCCAAAATGGACACGATAGGCGCGTGGATAATTTCTACCAATCACTATGATATGCCATCACTAAATACAAATTGTAACTTTGTAAGAATGATTGAAATATTTTAAATAGTTAAATCCTGAAAGAGACGCACCGTAGCTTCTGATGCCTCAGAGTCGAAAGTACAAGCATTGACCCCATGTTTGCTAGCCTCCGAGGAAGAAATGAGACTGCCGTTCTTATTCCAAAGAGCTACACTTCCATCCTGGATAATTCATATATTTTAGATCTTTCACTTTTATAATTACTGGTGATATAGTAAGCAGTCAATCCAGGCCTATCACACTGTAATACAGCAGCACGATACCAAAACTAATGTCACAATACCATGTGTTACAACAGTAATATTCTAGAGCAATTGTACTGCTGCTTCAGGAAAAAGCGGCAATAGCCTACGATCAGTAGAATTGCTGCACAAAAATTTCCATAGTAGCATTTTTCGTGGTAGAAACTTGCTTACCTGTGCTCCAGCTATGATCATCTCAACATCATTCTTGCTACTGCCCAGAACACTGACACAACTCACAGGGGAAATGTGACCCAGCAACTTATCTGAAAATCATGTGATCAAGTACTGAGTACTCCAAAATGTTTCAACCTCATTAATATATTTTGCTTATTTGTGTCCAGTCACAAAGTGAAACAAAGTTCTCAAACTAATAAAGAATGTTCTCATTTCACAGGTCACTTTACCAAAACGGACTTTGGTTAAAACTTAGGTAAGAAATAAAAGAGAAATCATCACAGCCACATAAGCTACACTCACTGATTGGCAGTATTCGTGACGTTTCCATCTTCCAGAGGATAACCAGATTGTCGTTAGATCCAGTAGCGAAGTAGTTTCCGCTGTAAGATGCAGAGCAGGTCACCCAATCAGTGTGAGAGTTGGAAGATGTGTACAAACACTTGCCATGGTGGGTGTTCCACAGCTTGACACTGCCATCATGGGATCCAGATATGAGGCGATCTCCTTCATTCAACTGTTGAATAACGGCAATGAAACTTTGGAAATATTATTATCTGAAAGCATAATAGCATGGAACAGTGCAAAATCTTTTACTTTGAATGGTAGTGCTAGTTTTGAATTCTATCTTATGTTTTTGTAATTGAGTTTAACATTGAATGTATAAGGTACGTGCATAATTCAGTTGTATAACTTGGAATAATACATAGATTTCGATTAAAACATCGGCCCTTTGCTTAAATCTAAATCCAATATTACACACTTGGGCTTTCAGCCTTCGTGTGTCGGTATTATCATGGTCAGCACTTTTCCTCGTTACAAACTACTTAAATTTTCATCATTTATAAATATTCTTTATGATTACCATGAGCAGAGTTGATACAGGAGCTTGGTGTCCATACAACTTAACTTCTTGAGGAACCAACTCAGAACCATTGATCACATCGAATTTGATGCCCGTTATAGCACAATCTGTACCACCAGTAAAAAGAACATTTGACTTCCCTGATCTTACAGCAAGAGTTTTACCAAGATGAGGTGTTATTTCAGTAACTTTTGGTTCTGGTTGATCTAAGGATGACAACTGAAAATGATTCATGTCATGAAAATCGTACACTAAGAATTCAACAATAATTACATTAATTACTAACATTTAGGCACAGACTGATTAGGCATTGGATGAATTAGCAGTTTTCTTTGTTTTGAACTCAAAAACCATGGATTTGAAAACATTTCACATTTCCATAAAAGCATAGACAGCACGTCAGTGCAGTGATGAAAATATCTTTAATCCACAAGCCTTGCTGAATACTATTAACTAAAATCCTACAGACATGAGACAAAAACAAAAACTTACATTAACTGTGCCATCATCTGAGCATGATACAACAAAGTTCTTTGAAGAATGTGAACCAGCAAATCCCTTGATGTCAATGACAGTGATGAAATTTACTTTGCCTTTATGCTGTGACAGCTTGTATACTTCTGTAGAGCTTTTCATTATGACAACATCACCATTGTAATACCCAACCAAAACAGAAATGCCAAATTTGGCTAATGCAGTCACTGCAACATTACTCCGAATTGGTAAGGTTGACATTAGCCCAAATCCAGAAGTCACATTTATGATACCATTGTTCTGGCCATATATGAGCAAGTCATTGGAATCGAAAGACAAAGTAGTGACATTATTGAGTCTGATTGATTTGAGGACATCAAGAGTAGCTTGATTCCAAACTGATATGACACCAGTTATATCCAAAGTTGCAAACTGGCTCCTGCCTGCTGAAAGACACCTTATTGAGTTTTTGTGAACTTTTCCACTCTTCTTTACAGAAATTTTGACTTTCTGGACAAGGTCATATGCAAATATATCTCCACTCCATGAACCTGCAACAAACTTCTTTCCATTCTCAATGAACGATATGCAATTCATCGGATCATCAAACTCAATGGTCTCAAATATTACGTCATTATGCCAAACTGCAACTTTCCTGTCAATTCCAGCAGACAAAACACATTTACTAATATCATTAACATCAATGTCATTCACCTGATAAACATGAGGTACAATGGAAGCAATACAAACTGAGTCAAGCAGTCCCCACAAACGAAGGGAGCCATCAGAGCCAGCAGAGATAAACCTGGAAGATGTTATGAAACCACAGCATGTTACTGGACCTGAGTGTCCTCTGTAGGTCTGTATAATCTTTGAACTACCAGCATCCAAGGCCAAGAATTTGCTGTCCTGAAATCCAATAAGTATTATGTTACAATTTTGAGAAGCAGCCAAACAGGTCACTGCAATATTGTAATGTTCATTCATTAAACAGTTGTGGGATTCGTCTGCATCCTTTAATAATCTGAATGATCCAACATAGTTGTTGAACATAATTTCATTGGTATATCCAATTGATTCAGCATAAGACTGTGAGTGAAGTAACAAACGCTGCTTAAGCAAGAAGGGTTCTTTCATCAATATACTCTTGTTGTTAATGAGAAACTGATATATTTTTTTCATGCTATCTTTTTCCATGCAATTTTTATAGGAAATTTTATCTACTCCCCGGAGATTATTCACATCAATACTGAAGACAGCAAGAAGATCAGGTAGCAACTCCAAATATATCATCTGCCGTATCAAGTTTAGATCACTCATATAATCCCTAACAATAATCCATTCACCAGCTTTAATGTAATGGAACAGCAAACATTGATAAGCATCTTTTCTCAAACTTGCAAAATCACCCCCACCAGAATGACAAATTAAAGAATATTGTGAAGCCAAACTTTTGTGGACATCTGTTAATGTTTCTTCATTAAAACAATTTTTCAGTACAACATCTTTGGCAAAATGATTTGCCAATGACAATATTCCAGTTTTTTCATCAATGTCAATGAAGAGTGTTAGATAATACAGCATATTGGCTAGAGCAAGTGGTTTGAGTTGTAGAAATTGCAGCATATCAGTTTCAGGAATACCATTTTTACTACAGAAAAGGTATGCAAGAACTTTCTTGCAAGCTGCAATTTCAGAAACAGCATGGTTAAGAATCTTTGTGTATAATTCTGTGGTAGTATGTGGAAGTTCTTTGATACACTGAGTCAAGTTTTCAAAGACAGCATTTTGTCGCAACTGATTAATGCATAGATCTATGAAGAGAGGATTGTTTGCCTCTTTTTTAGACAAAAGAAGACTGAGCTGACTATTGAATCCTTTCTCTTCTAGCTTTTTACCATATGATGCAAGTATTTCCTTGGTTACCTGTGTTTTTTCAGTGGCTGATAGTTTTGATACTGTAAAGTTATGTATCACTGAAGAGTATTTTTTGTTTAAAAAATGATACCACTGATTTGAAGAATTGGCAGTCAATATTAATGTGATATTGGAAGGTAACTTGTCTGGCAACCAAGAGAACAATTCTGATGAGCTAATGAGCTCATCACATCCATCTATCCAAATCTTCAATGGTGTTTCACATTTCGCAATTTGTCCCCATAAAGTACCAATGGGATCAAAGTGGTTCACAAGTTCTTCATTAAGAATTTTTGACATGTGAAAGCATAATCTGAAAAGCAAATTCATAGGATCCTTTGAACTAGAATTAAGTTTTACAACATGATGAAAGTCACTGATTCTATCTTCACTGCTGAACATTGTGAGAGCTTTTGCACACAAGGCTGATTTTCCAGAACCAACTGGCCCTGACACCAGTATGACTGAACTCTTCTTAATTATCTTCACCAACTCAGTAAGTAGATTTTGTCTCCCAACGAAAATGAGTGCCTGTTGATCTAGGAAACTTTTGTGCATTTCATCTTCAGTAATATAGTCAGACATTTCATGTGTTACATTCTCCAAAACCACATCTTGTAAGGCTTTTCTGGCAATGACATCAAATTTCTGTTCAGTATTGTCTGAATATTGTTTACAGTAAAAGCCATCGACATCACCAGCAGGATGGTTCCTGATCATATCAAGTACTCTTCGAAGCTGTGGTTCCCTATTTTCTTCAGTATCCATGTCTGACTTGATAAGAAATATGATATTTTTTGAAAATATTTTCTTCATTTTAACCAAGTTGAATGCATGTTTAATCTCCATTTCAGTCATGCTAAGTTCTGAAGTTTCATTTTTTAGCCAGGCAAAATCTGGGTGAGATGAGCTTGGGAAAGAAGAAACTGTGGTTCCATATCGCCTACCAATAATACATAGAAAATAATGGCACCGAGATATTTCCTCTAAGCATCTTGAAATAGCCTGATTTGACTTAGCTTCATGTTCAGTGATTCCCCATCGAAGATCAACTTCTTGAATAGTGACATTTTTCTCCATTGCAATTTTGTTTATTTCAGGAATGATTGAACCCATAAGCTGTTTCCTCTCAAAGCCAAGATCAATGAATGTCGATGAAACAAAAATTCTTACCACCTTAGCAGAAATCTTGCTTGTTGTAGGGGGGACATAATTCAATGCCATTGGTTTAGGAAGTGGCAAAAGATTGACTTTCTTGTCAATAGATTCAACATTAAATAGCAATTCACCTGAACCTCTTTCAGAAATGTATTGAAGCATTTGATCACTGAAACCATGCAAGTTGACATCATTTCTATGAGACCCATAACTTTCAGCAATGGAAGCCATCTTTGATTTAAGGTTTATATTAACTGCTAGAACATTGCAGTTGACTTTTTGACGATAAAGGTTTTTATAATCATCCCAGCTAGGACAACAGCTGGCAATTTGTATAATTGTGTCATAATGCTTTTCTTTGCAAATTAGTTCAGTCCAACAATCCTGTACTGTGGAAATGTTTGACTTGTTGTTAACAATTGTTTCATTAGCAGCTTTTGATTCATCAATAAATGAAGACAAAAACTTTAATATTTCACCACCTGTTTCAATTTTTTGACCTCTTACAGTACCAAAATCATTAAAGTATATGACATCACAATGCTCACTAGAAAACATACACATTAGTGTCATCAATCCTGCCACTTCTCTGATTGATCTTTGGAGTCCAAACCCTTTTGTTGAACACAATTCATCCATTGCAGTACTGCAATTAAACATAATGAGTAAAGAACCTTTAATAGGTTTCACATTGTTTATAGCAGCTAACTGGACTGCCTTATCAAGACATGATTTATAATCTTCAAGAAGAGTATCTTGTTCAAAATCAGGTGTTGTTGACCAGGAAATAGTGTGGTTATTCTGGGACTCTTTAAGTCCATCCAATACAGCATATGCACTCAAAAATCTGAATGGAAACTGCTTGCTACGCTTTACATCTTCTGGGGAACATAATTTTTTCTGGACAATTTTGTGGATATTATCATTCACACCAGATTGTATAATATTTCTTAGATTTCTCAACATTGCCATGTAAGGGAGTTTCTTCGACAAAATCAATGCTTTCCATGTGGCAGCATTGTTACCTTTTGATGCCAACTGGGTTTCCCAAGTGTAAGGAGTTGGAATTTTCATTCGCTTTCCAGCCCTCTTCTCATCCCATATTCCAGATAATCTGCTTCTATAGAAATCTTCTTGTGTTTCAGGATATTTTTTGCCTAAAATTGGCATAACAATATCTGGTGGCTCACAAATATGTACTTTCCTAATCAACTGCTTCAGAGTAAAATGATGCCGTTCATAAAGTTTTGTTTCATCATCTTCACTGTCTGAATCTTCATTAGACTTACCTTTCTTTTTAGGATTTTTATTGTACTTTCCAATTTGATAAACATCAAACTTTGGAAATTTCTTGGTCATGGCTTTTCTTAGGCATACAGGGATAGAAGAAAATCCTATATTCTTGTCACCTAACGATGTATACAATTCAGCAACATCAATCCAATCAGAAGGAAGTATTATAGTTTTTTCAAAATACTTCTTGATATAGCGTCTGCAATCTTTTTTGAAAGCTGACAAAGCAACAAGGAAATTAGCAGTAACTCTTATATTCAAAACAAGTCTTGTAAACAATGCAGTTTTTAGTATGAATTCTGGATCAAATTGAATAATCTTCTCAGAGAGTACAATGAGTTGCAATCGAACTGGATCATCTTTCTGGTCAAGCTTAGGCACATGAATTAGTGAACAAGCAGCTAAATTAATAAAATCTTGTTTTAACACCTCTTCTTTTGTTAAAACAATTGAGTCCTGTGAGACAGTATCAAAATAATTGTTGATAGCATCTTGTTTTGTTGTCACAGGTATGAAGTCAGCTTTATCTAGGAAAGGTGTCTCAAATTCAGAACAAATATTACTGCCATCTTCAACTTTTAAATCTAGTTCATCTTTAATTACATGATCAGAATGATATCCCCTCTTTATAAGTGTCAGCTGTGAAGGATCTCTTCTACAAGAACTGAGCAATGACTGAGCATAAGAAGATGTACATGATAGCTTCTTAACAGATGATGTTAAATTGGATGATGTTTTGACCTTAGGAATTATCAATGAATTTGTTGCTGAAGAAGTGAGAATACTGGGCTTTAAAGATTTTGAAGATAGTAAATTTATATCTGGAGACCTTTTCAGAAGGTTATTAGTTGCAGAAGAGGCAGTAAGAACATTACTTGTTAATGGGATTGGTCTTGATAAGTCTTGTTTACTAGCAGAATAGCTTTCAAGTAATGGATTCTTTATAGACATGATCTTTCTTACATTTCAAACTTTGAACCTCAAATTTGATTCATTATATTTTAAGTTTTTCAAGTACCTTAGTACCAGAAATATAGGCGACTAATAATTAAGGCGCAAGATATTAAGGTGACAAGATATTAAGGCGATCTTTCCTGGAGTTTCAATTGAAATTTTTTTTCCCGAAAATAAACGATTTTTTCAATTAAAATGGCTATGAAATGAATATAAAATTGAACGAAAATGCAAAAAAAGTCTTGTCGAGTGGGCCTTCAAAATACAGTACATCATATCCTGAGCTTTTCAAGCGGATCAATGAACATTTTAGAGTCAATACCGACATCCTTACATCGTGCCACATCGTCAGTGATACCAAAAGTTGCACTGATAACTGGCTATTAAGTTATTTAAGGGGGCCGGGGGGGGGGGGTCTGAGGTCGATTTTCGGGTTTTTGTTGTTTCTGATAGAGCTGAACGCCAGCTACCAGTAGGTTTTTACCGCATCAAAAAATATTGTTCCTAGCCGAAGTTATGAATTTTTCAAATCGCGATTTCACCTGTAATTACAGTGCGCGCGCGAACTTACGACGCGATTTGCCGAAAATCAACTTTAAAATCTATCTCCTCCTACAGTTTTTGAGGAAAACCCTTGAAACTTGGTAGTTATGTTCTAGGGCATAAAACAAAACTTTCATGCGAGCTGATTTTTGATTTAGGCCTCAGAAGTGAAAATACGAATTTTGAAATTGTAAAATCGTCATTTTGACCATTTTTGGGACAGGAGCCCACTTTGAAAATTCATATTTCAACTTCTGAGGTCTAAATCAAAAATCGGCTAAGTTTTTCATGCCCTAGAACTACCAAATTTCAAGGGTTTTCCTCAAACACTGTTGGAGGAGATAGATTTGAAAGTTGATTTTGGCAAATCGCGTTAGCAAGTTCACTGTAATTACAGGTGAAATCACAAATTGAAAAATTCATAACTTCAGCTAAGAACAATATTTTTTGATGCGGTAAAAACCTACTGGTAGCTGGCGTTCAGCTCAATCAGAAACAACAAAAAACCGAAAATCGACCTCAGGCCCCCCGGCCCCCTTAATATGTTGCTAAATTGAAAAAGTCGATTGGGGAGGAAAAATAACTGAAAATAAAGTCTTTAAAAATTAAGACTACCAGATATTTAGACGATCAGATATTAAGGCGACAAGAAATTAAGGCGATTTTTCCAAAATCGCCTTAATTTCTTGTCGCCTATATTTCTGGTACTAAGGTAAGCCTAATGATTTAAAATAGAAATATGATAAGTGTTTGATGTGATTGAACTCAATAATGAAATCCAAACCACACACACTGTGAACCACTACTCTATTGAACAATTATAAGATTATAATTACATTCAGAATCAAGCATCAATGGTCAATATTAATACCATTTTTCTTAGCCACAAATGTGTTCATCCTCAAATAGTTATTAAACTTGAAGTATATAACGGTACACAGCAACATAGGTAACAATAATCACACACAACTAAATAATGATATTTAGCCAAGTTAATATCACAAAAATGTCGCCTCACAGTGAAATTGCACTGCAAAAGTTTATACTTGACCATAAAATAAGCTTGATGGCAATTCAGGAAACAGGTAAATGGGAGCCAACAGATGGATTCTTCACTAACAAGAAAATAATTCAAAACAATTGCCACAATACACAATCAGGGGTGGCAATTATTGCTGATTTAAGTCTCAATCCTGAACATCTTGATACTATTGAGGATGATTCAGTTGACGCAGTTTGGTGCCAGATCAAGCTGAAGAATAGAAGGATCATTATTGGATCAGTGTACACCAAACCAACGAGTTCTACAGATGGTCTTAAAAGCCTCATTTGTCATATACAGGATGTACAATCCTATGGCTCAAAACATAATTTCAGTTCTATGGTTGTCTATGGAGACTTCAATGCACGAAATGTTGAGTGGGGGGACCATGTTACTAACAAAAGAGGGGAAGTCCTGTATGAATTTGTAGAAAAGGGAAGTCTTACAGTGTGCTCACCATTTGATAACACCTTTGCATGCACTAATGGTGGTAGTGTGATTGATCTTGTGTTAGCTTCTGGTCCTATAATCAGTCAGTTCGGGCACCAATGGATAGAAAAA
Organism: Beroe forskalii; assembly: GCA_011033025.1. Taxonomy (NCBI): domain Eukaryota; kingdom Metazoa; phylum Ctenophora; class Nuda; order Beroida; family Beroidae; genus Beroe; species Beroe forskalii. Next base: position 30,847 of record WFMF01000225.1, read on the forward strand.
GAAGTAGAGCTCTTCACAGGGGCTCCAAGCAGGGGTCATTACCCAGTGTTACAACAATTGGTTGGTCCTACTACAGATAATAACATCAGGACAAAATGCACAAATTGGAAAAATGCTGATTGGAAATCTTGGAGATCATATGTGGAACAAAAGTCCAAGGAGCTAATTGATGGCATAGGAGATTCACAGTTAAATGGTGCAGAGGCCTGGGATAACTTCTCATGTTTTTTGCAGGAAGCTACAAGAAAACACATCCCACAGAAAACTGTTTCAATTCATTCAAAGCCTTTTTGGACTGATAAGCTTACACTTCAGCTCTCTTCATTCACTGAAGCTCGAAGAAAGCATAATAAAAGATCAACACCTCACAATAAAGCTCTTTTGGATGAAGAAAAAGAAAAATTCAAGGAGGAATTAACAAGAGCAAAAAATGATTGGATAAGGAAGAGGACAGCCAGTTTAAACATCAAGGATGCATCATTGTTTTGGAAAAAGTACAAAAGAATATTTGGGTCAAAACAAGACAACCACATAGGCAACCTTGTGGAGAAAGGCAAACTTGTTACCTCAGACTCAGAAAAAGAAGAGCTTTTGTACAAGACATACTTCACTGGAGAACATCTGCTTAGCCAAGAAACAGATGATGAGCATACTGCATATATCCAAGATCAATACCATACAATAATGCAAGAATTGAGTTACAGGGAACACGATGATAATCTTGGGAATGTTCTGAACACAGATGTAACAAGCAATGTTCAAGGTGAGTATTCTAAGATCATAGAAGAGCAATCAATGACTGATGACCATGGCGATGATTGTAGCAATGATCTGAGTCAAGGCACTAGCACTCTCAATGATTACATATCAACCCAGGACATCGTCAAGGCAATTGGTAAACAGCAAATTGATGACAAATGTACTGATTTAAGCAACATACACCCCCTCATATTAAAGAACCTTACACCAGCTGCAATCAAGATTATTGCTCTAGTTTTTAATTGGGCTCTCAACCAACAAAAATGGCTATGGGATACATCACTAATAACATTCATAAGAAAGCATAATAAGGCCACATACACAAAGCCAGGATCGTATCGACCACTTTCCATATCATCTTATTTTGGTAAGATACTGGAAAGGATTCTTGATCAAAGATTAAGGACGTTCATGGAAGCCAAGGGAGAGTATGATGATGACCAAGAAGGCTTCAGGCAGGGCAGATCAACAACAAGATACCTATTCAGAATGCTTGCCAATTTGACTGAAATCAAAAGACAAAAACTGGCTTGTATCATCCTTTTCATTGACTTCGAGAAAGCGTATGATTCAGTGCACCTTCCAACACTTATCATCAAATTGAAAAGATATGGCATTGATGGAAAAATCCTTGGACTCTTACAGGACTTCTTGTTTAATCGCAAGATTAAGTTAAAGATCAACAAGCACATTGGGGATAGAAGGAAATGCTTGCTATTTGGGCTACCCCAAGGATCAGTGTTAGCACCATTTTTATTCATTCTATACATTGCAGATATGTTGGATACCTTACCTGAGGATGTGAAAAAGTGGCTCACCTGTTTCAAGTTTGCTGACGATGGGACTCTCCTTATTGCTCACAACAGTATGCAAGAGTGCCACAGGCTTATGCAGGACCTCTGTAATGAGCTGACAAAATGGTGCATGCTCAATAGACTGGTCATAAACTGTGATGATAACAAAACGGAGGCGATCATACTAACCACTGGTAATAGATCAGATACACAAATCCCTGCACAATTGGTAATTAACAAGCAAGCCATAAGATATGTCAACAGTACCAAAGTTTTGGGATTGTACATTGACAAGAACCTCGATTTTCATGCTCATGCAGAAAAGAAGCTGAAGGAGTGCAGGCAAAAATGGGGGCTCCTCACTAAATCCACTAATAGAAATCATGGATTGAATGTACATAGCCTCATCACATTACTGAAGACCATTGTGCTCACAAAGATGCTCTATGCTTCCCCATTTGGATTCATGGGCAAATTGGAGGATTTACATCATTTTGGAACCAAATTGTGATGAAAGTGACTGGAGCTACATTGAACCCTCACAGGGCACTCACTGAGATTGCTCTTCACCTACCACCACTCCAAGTTCAAACTGAGGTTATAACAACCAAGTTTCTTTGCAAAGCCTTCACTAATGAAGATAACCTCTCTGCAACATTGTTACAAATTGAAGGATCGCTAGGCAAAGAGTTTCATTTACAGCTTACTTCACTAAAGAGATTCATATTATGGAGGGATGAAAGTAAGCAATATAGGCGCATCCACAATGTAGACCTCTGTGAAATCACTGATAGAAATATGCTACAATATGACTCATCAATAATGGCTAGATATCAGCAAGACATATGGTTACAAAGAGTAAGAAGGACTTGTGCTATGGACAATGAGTCAAGCAATAATATCAATACTGTTGCTGTAATTGACCACATAGTTGACAATAAAATACTGCTATCACAGGAAAACAGCATATTCAACTATTGTACCACAAAAAAGGAGGACAGTTTCATGCTTGACTATATCCATGGTAACTCACTCATATTTGGCAATGGAAGGAAAAATGCATTAAAAGGTAATGGGAAATGCTTATTCTGTGGTTATCTTTTAGACTCAGCTGATCATCAATTATTTCAATGTAGCAAACTGAAGGAAACTCAAGAAAATCTTCTGTCTGCAGTAGAAGATAAATCAGTGTACCTAATGAAAATTCTAGCACCATGTACTAACAAGTCTCAATGCCAAAACATTTTCATAAACAGAATTCGAAATATCATCACTGAGCAGGAAAAATTACCAACAATTCAGAATCATTTAGTGAGTACATGATACACTGGTAAATATGGATTATTCAAAGACTGTTCCAAAGAGACTGTTAAAGACTGTTTTGAAAGAATTTTCAAAAGGCTGTTTATGAAAGACTGTTTTAAAAGTTTTTAAAGACTGCTTATTTTGAATGCTGTTTTTGGAAGAGTGTTTCAACGATTTCCAAAAGAAAGACTGGATCTTCTAATCCACCCAAATGGACTCATATTATGTTATTTATTGTTATTTATTGTATGTTTTGTGCGGCAGGAGTTGGGCACCTCCTATAACAACTGCATCCTGCAAAATAACTGACTGGGGCTTTTAGGATCTGTTAGTTTTATGTTTTCCCTCATATTGGTATGCCGCTCCATTCAAATTCATTTTGTTATTTTATATTTATTTTATGACAAGCTGTTTATTATAATTGATAAAATTTTGGTATAGTGGTGGCCCCAGTTAGACCATGACGCAATGTAGTAAGACAATGATTTAATTTGTGTTCACAGACAATAGATTACTTTTAAATAGTATGTTATGCCTACATTAAGAGGTTGATAACATGTGATTTATGTTATGTGTTATCTTGATTTAATAATAATAATCAACTTATTAGACAAATAATTGTTTCCTTCTATTGCTTCCAGAACTTGTGTAAAAATATACAAAAATTCAAAGGGCTGTTGATTCTCTATTTATAGCACTCCAGACTAAATTTGACACTATAACTCTAACAAAGATATTTGTAAGCTTAGACAGTGTTTTCTTCCAGATAGAATCAAAAATTACTGGAATAAACTACCTGGAAGTGCCAAGAACTCTGAATCTATTACTAGTTTTAAGATTAACTTAGAAAAATTCAAGCATGAATCTAAGAAGGACTCTTGTTATAACTTTTGGGAAGTTTCTAACCTGATAATTGATAAGATTGAAGGAAGCCCCTCCTATAAAACACGTAAAGAGAAGTTTAATAATTACTTGTTAGACAATCCTTTTGTAGCAAGGAAAAAAGGTATCAATATTTATACTCATTAAATCATTCTTATACTGTGATCATTTTCTCAGATTATGTTTTTTGTATTTTTAAATTTGATATGTTATCATAACTTTATAATAGCAGATCAGTAATTTTGTGGCAGAATGCAAGCTTATACCTGTATTTATATTATGATGTAATGAGCCTGCCTGTAAGTTATTTATTATTGGTACCTGCTTGCGGTACAATGTTCATGTTTTTTAACTTATTGTTGTATTTCGAGTACCTTGTTAGGGTGCATGATGAAAGAATAAGTGTGGCGAGGAATTGTATCCAGTTGTGTTGTCATACGACAAAATGTTATCTTATCTTATCTTACTATCAACAGTGGCAGCAAATAAAAAAAACTTACAACACAACACAATGTGTTGTATAATTTAATATCTCATATTAAATTAACTAACCGAGGATTGACTTATTAAACATTACATGCTGGATTTTCCAGCCCATAATTTGAAAAAACAATCATTGAAAATAAATTTAAAGGCGCTGTTCATTGACTTCATCTAACCAGATGCTTAGATAAGATAAGATAAGATAATATTTTTAACATGACATCAACTCAAATATTCAAACTAATTTCACCATATTATATCACTATATTAAGCACCCTTATGTCGAGATGCCCACAATAAATTACAAATGCCTTGCATTCATGTGCAGCTACATTGCAAATAATTTGATAAAAATAACTTAACAACAGATTATGAACAATAATAGCAAAGTATTAAATAAAAACGGTTAGTCATAACAAGATTAAAAACATAATTCATGGTAATAAGTTAATGAAATTATAAAATGAAAGTATACTAACTTTTAATGTTACCTTATAACCACCCTTGCCTCCTCTTTCTTCTTATTATACTTTAATCTTTTTACTTAATTTATTATAATTCAGGTACACTAACTCAGTCTATCAGGAATTATCAACCGATGCATGTTATATATTGTAGCATCATAGTCAGCCCAGTACTCATTTTGTTCAACATAACACCCAATATTATGGCTTCCTCTTTCAAACACTCAAATCACCTTGCTTTCCCCTAACCAGGGGTCGTAACCAGGGTCCTGGTTAGGGCAAAGATGGATTTCACCCATCCCTAGCGCGCAACACTCGGAAATTTGGAACATGGAAGGTCGTGTTCCTCCCCTGTCCCCGCCCCGCGGAAAAAATGTTGCGCGGCGGAGGGTAGGGTAAAATCCTACTAGTAAAGTAGTATCAATTCAATTCAAGAGGTATTTATGTAGATTGTAGCAGTGATGTCGTAGTCTTGCTAAACACGTATATCCCTGTGTGGCTCGCGCGGCGCGCTTCCGGGTAGGTCTCCCATATAAACGGGAGCCTTTATTATCTATGACAATGACGTCACTCAGAAAAATATAATTAAGCGCACCTAGCGCTTTAAGGACTAGGGTCAGGGTCAGGATTAGGGTCAAGATTTGTTAGGGTTAGGGTTAGGATTAAGGTTAGGGTTTTGGTTAGGGTTATGGTTAGGTTTAGGATACAGAAAAATTGACGTTTAGATCTGTGACGTCACTCAGAGCCGTTTATATGGGAGAGATACCCGCTTCCGGTTCCCCAGCTTCCCGTAGCGTGCTTCCCGTAGGGAAGCGCGCGGCGCGTACACACACCTATGCGGGCTTAGGAAAACGTCTTCCCTAGCCATGGTCTATTTGTTACCTTTTCAGTGCAAGTGCTTACTCCATGTTACGGCGCTGGAGCCTTATTTTGCGCGCGCAAGCGCGAACAAACAGGGACACGTAACATGGTTGTTCGTATATGGCCTAGCCTGGCGAGCTTAGTGGATGTCCTTGCTGAACGGCATGTTAAGCAAGGAACTGAAGTTGAGAGGTTCCGTTCAGTACGAACAACTATTGTGTCAAATGTTGGTATATCCAAATGTGTTTCTCAACACAACCCCAGATCAGTACTAATTGTATGCATCATCATCAAAGATAAGAAGCTGCCTAAGCAACAAACAATCAATAAATATGGGTTTATTGGCTATCATAATAGATTCTTACATCGGGTGTTTTTATAATTTGATAGATTTTTAATTCAGATATATTTAAGTATAATTTAATTGTTTATTCTATAATCAGATTTGTAATCATGTTTCTCGGTGCTCTGGGATTCCCCAACATCAAATTACATTATATGACATTCATATAGGTTGCTTTTATATATTGATATTCGTCAGACTGTTGAAAATATTTTGATTTATTGTTATTTATTGTTATTGCGATACACCATTCATTATGAATGTCTGGTGCTTACTCGAGCTATATAATATTTTACTCTCTTCGGAGATTTTTTACACATCAAACCTAGAAATAAAAGTTGCTATACAAAATTAAAACGTGTGACAGCTTGATTTGTGGTGTACATAATAGCAAACAGCACAAGTACCCTTGTGGTGCAGATATACTATTTCGTAGCCTATATGTCGTGCTATGTTATATATTTAATTGTCCTGCAACTATTGGTGCAAATATCAATTTTCTTGTTTTCCTGAATTTTCTTGTTTACCTGTTTCTTTGTTCTCAACTGAAATTATAATTAGATGTTTGGGTTTTTTTAAATTCCGTTTAGCTCCAAATAAATAATCATAATTTTTTGTCAAAATATCTGTTGTCCATTTTTTCCTGCCTGTGCAACAGCTGCAACATGTTTCAAATTGATACCAATAATATAATTGCTGTGCTGTGAAAATTAATATTAGAAAATTGGATTGAAATGTGTGCTTGCATTGCCTTATATGTATTGTGCCATGGTTGTTTTGGGAATGGTATGATTTTTTGTTAATTTTAATGGACTGCTTGGATACTGTTTTGACATAGGCTTTCTATCAATGTGTTCTAGTCTGCAATATTTTTGCCTGTACAACCAAAATGTGTTCCCCAATGCTACTCTCAAAACACAACCTAGTTGCTACTTAGATGTAGAATTGAAAGAAAATGTATTTCATTCAATTCAATTCAATTCAATTACAAAGGCACCAAGTCAAATTTAAAATATGATATGTTAAATTTCAATGCTGTAAAGGCAAGGGGGGAGTTTCAGTGTCCCAATTGTCCCTGTCCCAATTTACTTTTTTTGAGTTTGGGACTGGTTTTTTGGGACATTTGGGACAATTGGGACAAACCAACAGTTGAAAAAATCAGTCATTTATCTTTTTTTTGATTCAAGATTTTCTATCATTGAAATGAACAAATGAATGTTATATTCATACTTGTATACCAAGTACATATTTTGGTTGTGTTTGTTTGCGGTGGTTAAGTGTTCTGACTTCCATATCCATATCCCAAAACCTATGATGGGAAAAAGACAGAAGCAATTGCAACACAGCAAGTGCTGCTATGTAGGGGTATGTAACAGGCAGTGAGACAAAAAACACAAAACTGTCACTCAAAAACACAATCATTTGATTCTCAGTTGTCTCTGTCATTTTTGTCCCATTTGTCCCAAATGTCCCATGATGGGAAAAAGACAGAAGCAATTGCAACACAGCAAGTGCTGCTATGTAACAGGCAGTGAGACAAAATACACTAAACTGTCACTCAAAAACACAATCATTTGATTCTCAGTTGTCTCTGTCATTTTTGTCCCAATTGTCCCATTTGTCCCAAATGTCCCATTTTTCCCAGTTTGCTTTCACTTTTTTGAGTCCCATTTGTTCCATTTTCTCTGTCCCAAATGTCCCAATTGTCCCAGTCCAAATTCACTTTTTTGAGTCCCATTTGTTCCATTTTCTCTGTCCCATTTGTCCCAGTCCACATACACTTTTTTGAGTCCAATTTGTTATATTTTCTGTCCCATTTGTCCCAATTGTCCTTGTCCCAATCCACTTTTTCTTGAGTTTGGGACAATTGGGACAGTGACCCTCCCCCCCCCCCCCTGTAAAAATTGTAATTGAATGGAATCTAATTGAATTAAATGACTGTAATGGCTGATGTACTTTTCACCATATAACTATTATTAGTCCATAGTGGGTGACTCTTTTAACAGTTGTCATAATTGACTTGATGTCTGCCCTCAGCACATGGAATTTGCCCCTTTTTATTTGGGAAGAAAGAATGAGTGCTGATAATTATCATTATTCAATCTTTCAGTTCATTTTGCTTAGATAAAGGATTGTATTAAATTGGTCAGCTAATTTTCTTCTCAATGCAATTCTTAGGAAATATTATTCACTCACTTTCCCATTTCCATAGAGCAGGATGATTTCACGAGTAGTACAAAAGCTCAGACAACCAGTTGGGATAATCAAACGCAATATGGGTGGCCATGGACGACCAGAATTTGGTGAGGTTAGTATATGTAATTCAAGTTTCTTTTCCTACTTTGCACAATGAATGAAAAAACTATAACCTTACAGTGCAATTAATTAGCCAGCCTGCCAGCCAGCAAACAAGTTTTAGCCAGCTGGAGGCAGACATTGATAGTGAACTTTGGACTTACCTTGGGCAGAAACAAACTTGAAACTAAGTTTGTATATCCCCCTGCACAGGAATCTGATGGTCACATTAGACCTGTGGGCTGTGACCCATGAGTGTAATGGGGAACATGTTATTGATAATTTACAGAGTGAATGGGCTATCCCTATATCACCTGGAAAGAGGTGAATATAGAAGAAAATACAAACCATTTTCTCGCCCAGGTCACATATAAACCCAAGATAATAAAACGTTGCAGCATTCCCTGAATCTGAACAGCACCAACTCACTCAATTACTGAGCCATGTGCTTACTATACTTGCCGACATGTGGGCTGCAGGTCACCTATATTGTACCTTGTGTTGTACTTTTTCGAGCTAGCAGCCAATGATCTGTCCTTTTCACAATTTTGCATAAAAATAAGAAACAATGAAATTAACACACATCTGTGAATTTCAGGAAAATTTTGGTAAAAACTAAACAGGTGGGAAGGTTAAAATTTTTGAGAAAATCAAAGGACAGGGCCAAGGCCCCTAAGATTGCATAGAGGGGCCTTTTGAAAATAGGTGGGGCTATTTAAGGGGATCCCATTATACTGCAAATAATGATATGTCCTTTTGAGTGAATTAAATTTGTAGCTTAAAGTGCAGGGAGACGTCCTCATTGGTCGAAAGCAACAGGTGGGAAGGTAGGCTGGAAGGTAAGTCAAAAGGACAGGTAGAACTTTCTTGCATCCCCAGTTTGGATGAATTAAAATAACTTTATTCTCATCATCTCTCGTAGATTGAAATCATGATAATATTCAATTGCCAAACCATGAAGGGTCTTGATTAAATTGAGCCTCATTGACCTACGATTTCGACCTACTTTTCAACCTGTTGCTCATAAGAATTTCTTACGATCTATAAAATGATACCTGACCACAACAACGTGATTTCAGAACATGCCATTCTTCCCATACAAGAGATTGAAGTCCCCGAGACCCTACATGCTTACACTGGCACTAACTGGCAGCTCCATCCCCTTCTTCTTCGTGAACCTCTTCAAGTACAAGGAAAACAACGGTATCACCTGGTAAAATGAACACTCAGTCAAGTTGTCAGCACCTGGTAAAATGAACACTCAGTCAGGTTATTACCAAGTAATTTATTGCTCAAATCAAATGATATAGCTTAAATCCACTCAATTAAGTTCTCTTCACGTGAATATTATATTTGATTGTGACCCTTAGTACATAAGAATTTCTCAATTCGTGTTTCCCAACATAATTTTGTCATAGAGCTCTGGATAACCGTTTGTAAAGTTTGTTAGAGCACGTAATCTATTCATTGCTTCGAAAATACTTGTTTGCAGTTGATAGCGATTGTTACTTACTTCAATTTATTACCTTTCCAATGAGTATCGAGAGTCCTATGTTTATTATTAAAGCCATTGTTGTATGTAAATTTGTAAAAAGAAATTGTGTTAAATTTATACTTTCGTTGATAAATTGAATTTTGGAATAAATACCAAGCAAGCTACTCAGTGGTGACTTCTTACGATCCTCCTGGAAATTGACATCAATTGCGTACAGTAAGAGTAAGAGTATAGTTATAAGTGACCCTATACCGCACCATGTTACATAGTATAGTCCATGGTCTCTAAAACGACCATTGCTGTTTTATTAGGAGTCATCAAATCTTGTCTTGATTTCAAATTAGTAAATTAATAAATTATGGTGCTGTAAGCATCTTTAGAAATCTAAGCCATAACATCACGCTGATCCTCCTGCTCTTCTGATTTCACTAACCCATCTCAAATTTGAGCCAAGTGTCTCTTCCTCCCCGCCACCATGGTTGCCAGCAAGAAGACAAAGAAGGCTATGGAGAGCATCAACTCTCGGCTTGCTCTGGTTATGAAGAGCGGCAAGTTCACGATAGGTTACAGAAGCACATTGAAATCCATAAGGCAGGGAAAGTCAAAACTCATAATCATTGCCAATAATACTCCTGCCCTGAGGAAGAGTGAAATTGAGTACTACTGTATGTTGGCTAAAGTGAGTATATTATCTAACATGGGATCGGATCGCACTGAAACATCTCGATGATGTAAAATTATATATGTAGCTATCTTTGATATGATCTCATCCTTTGAAGCTTTTGCCTTTTGGCGTCACTTTGATTGATTATATGATTTCCTGTAACTTTGCTTTAATAAAGTGTTGTATAGATTACTCCAGGGTGGAGCAGGACGCTGAGATATCCTGGTAACCAATCCACCCTCCGTCAGGTTGGAGTGCACCACTACAGCGGCAGTAACATCGACCTGGGTACAGCCTGTGGTAAATACTTCAGGGTGGGTTGCTTGTGCATCACAGACCCCGGAGATTCAGATATCATCAGATCTATGCCTGCCGAGTCCTAGAATTGTTAATATCATTTTAACTTATTCTTACGCCAGTCTTTCATTTAGATAGTGCTAATACTGTGACCTACCATGCTGACAGTGAAATGAATTTGGAGAATAGTGATTTTTATTCAGGCTAATTAATAAATAACCCATGATTAAATCATATTTTCTCTCTGCTATTTTCTGTTAACTTGGAAGTTAAAATTTACGAAATTCACGTTATTCAAATTTAAACCTATTTTCCGGCTTATCAATCTAAATCTTTTCTGTATAATCACAAATGCCGCAATAGCAATGTCCTGTACGGAGCCCCTCAGCTTCGATTCCTTGTTTAACATGCCGTACAGCAAGGATCTACACTGAGTTCACCATGGTTAGGCGCTTAGACATAGCCAGTACTACTAGGACAAATGTTTTATTTATACCCTCTGTCTAATGGAAATGTTTCCTTGCGTTTGACAATTAATGCTTACACAGTACTATTTCATTTCCAAATGATGTTATATAAGCTAGTCTTTGCCCATCATGAAATCACCTCGCCAAGCCATCCTGTAACCCCTTCTCCTCACAGCTATGTTCGATGGTCAGTTCAAGTCTAAGCCGGTTGTCGCACTCCGTGGCTCATCCCACGCCGGTGTCCCTGCAGATCACGTGATTGCACAGAACCGGAAGAGAAGGGAAACTCGTAAAGCTCAGCGAGCTGAGGAAGATGCAGCTCTGACAGTACAGCGGATAATCCGGGGTATTCTCACCCGATCTGAAGTCAGGAGGGAGAGTCGGGGTAGGTTCGAACACTCACTGAGGGAGGGTAATCTGAGTGTCACCACCCGGCTGCTCTGTAACTTCTACGATGCGAGGTGTGATCATGATAAGTTAGTGAGGTTGTGGGGGCTGGTGGAGAGGTTGTGGAGTCAGTACACGGCACCCTCCTTCCTCTACCCTCGTACTATGCTACTCTTGAAGTGTGTTGAAGATGCACATCATCAGTTGAGTGTTCTTTCTCAGCAGGGCCAATCACTCGCTTACATTGATAGGATTGTGTCAGACACCTCATTCACTGCCAACGATTTCTTGAATCAGTGTACCACAGATAAAATCGTGAAAACGTACTGGAAGTTGGTTTTATTGGCGGATGTCTTGGGGGGCTCTCATATGTCTTTGGTGCGACTCATACAGGTGCTGAACACCAAGTACCATGGCCTAATTCTCAAACATTTCGTTGTCAATGAACATGTCAGAAACTTCACGGAAACAGCTGATTTGCTCTTTCCTGCTTCACTTCCAGTTGATCAAAGTAAAGCATTCCTCTGTGCCATCGACATGAAGCTAATGGTTCATAAACTGAATGTAAATGTGAACATTTATTTGAATAAAATAGTTTATTTCTTACTGAAACTCATATCGGACAGTGTATCATGTAAGAGTGCGTTGGATGTGCTGTTCAAGTTGCTAAATGAGTATGAGATCCCAGCAGAAGCCGTTCATTCCTCTCCCGACAGCGACTCTTCAGATTCATCAGAAGATGAGATGGAGGTTGATAAACCTCACAGAATTACCTTTAACTTCGACTGTTTGGAGCGCCTCTTCGTGCAGTCCAGCGAGTATGGCAGCTCTTGCTACAGTCACATCTCCCGAGTAGCCTACCTGCTCATCACTAAGTTCAGCATGTCTGTGATCCAGACCTCGCCAATTCGGTGGCTGTGTCTCCGGGCGGACTTTCTGAGGTGTCTGTGGGAGGAAGTGTCGAGGAAGGAGGTGTCTGGTGTTTTCTCATCCGGAACTACTCTGTGTCTGAGTAAGATGGCAGATAACAAGTCCCTGTCTAACTCTGAGTACCAGGACATAATACCACCTCTCACAGTCTTCTCTGCCCTGTTCTACGAATACCTCAGAGCATCTCACGATGCGGATATGTTAGAGGGGAGCAGTGCTCTGTTCTCCCTGTCCCAACTAAAGGGTATCAGTGTGATTTGTAGGGACCTATCCGTCCACATGACTAACCTGGACCTGGTGGCTGTGCAGCCTCACAAGACCCTTAACTTCAGGTCAGCCTTCACTGCTCACAGACACATTGCCATACCTGGCAGTGTGGCGGAAAGCAGCTCAAAGATTGTGCTGGGCGTCAGTGACTGGGTTGCGTGCTGGAACTCTCTCATCAAACTCACTGGTGAACTTCATAAGATGGATTCCCGATTAGACTTCATTGAGGACAAGGCCGAGTGGTTATCCAAAAGCAGGATACAGAACATAACCAAGGACAATGTGGGTGTGTTCATTGACCCTCTATCAGTGCCTAACCTGAGTCTCAACACGATCAAGGAGCTCTATCTCCTTCATGGGGTGCCCTTCACAGTTCCCTTTGGGGAGAGGGTGGAAATATTCCACCATATCCTAAACGAGGACATGTCACAGCAAGGGGGGCCTCCCCCCGGAATGGGACCCACTGGGCACCCCCACTCAGGGGTAATCAAAGCATCTATCAGAAGGGACTACATATACGAGGATGCCTTTGCCCAGCTCACAGAGTCTGTAGCTCCTAACCTAAAGAACAGGATACAGATCCAGCTGATCAACTACACGGGTTTAGATGAGGCAGGAGTGGATGGGGGTGGGTTATTCCGGGAATTCCTTTCATCCTTCCTCATGGAAGCTTTCAACCCTAACCGGGGATTCTTCATAGAAACTGATGGGTTGCTACATCCTAATCCTGCTTCCCAATGTCTCTACCCAGACTTCACTAAACACTACTACTTCATTGGAAGACTTCTTGGTAAGGCTGTCTATGAGAAGTTGCTTGTTGACCTGCCACTGGCTTCCTACTTCCTTGAGAAGTTACTGGGAGGTGATGCTGATGTCAACCATCTGAGGTCTCTAGATCCTGACATGTACCGTAACATCTTGTCTCTTAGGGGATACTCTGAGGACACCATAGCAGACCTGTGTCTCTACTTCATTGTATCAGATAACATACTGGGGGAAACTAGGACAATCGAACTCAAAGCCAACGGAGCAGCTATTCAAGTCACTAAAAGTAACCTCATTGAATACATCCACTTGATGGCAGACTACCGGTTAAACCGGCAGATTCGTGTTCATTTCCGTAACTTTGCAGAGGGTTTTTACAGCGTCGTCTCCCCGGAATGGTTGAAGATGTTCAGTTGTTCGGAGTTCCAGAGTCTGATATCGGGCAGCACGGCTGACGTTGATATCGGTGATTTGAAGAAACACACGGTGTATCACGGGGTATACAACGACCAGCACCCAACTATCTCCATGTTCTGGAAGGTAGTAGAGGGCATGACTCCTGAACAACACCGCAAACTCCTGGCCTTCGTGACAAGTAACGACCGAACTCCTCTACTGGGCTTCGGGGCGTTGACTCCCCTCTTTGCTATACACAGTGCAGGGGTTGAAGATAGACTCCCCACTGCTAGCACTTGCATGAACTTATTGAAATTACCTGAATTTAGTGACAGGGATACGTTAGAGAAACGATTGCTGTATGTCATTGAGTCAGGGGCAGGTTTCGAACTAAGTTAGCCTTCCTGTAAGTTTTGTTTATATATTGGTTGAATTTACATACAAAATTTTTGCAATCTTGAACTAATCGAAGTATTTGTAGTAAATAAATACGCCTCTGACATTGTAGTGATAATTAATTCGAGTTTAAATTGTTTGAATTGGTTGTTTGGAGCAGCAAAATATAACTTCGCCTCAAAATTTGAAAAATGATGAATATTTATTGTATAATGTTTTGTACACAATTTGATTGATTTGTATCATATTATTAACTTTTGTTGTAGCAGTCAGTTTGAATATTAATTAAGCTTTGTGTGACTTCTTTATGATTGAGTTAGTTTTTATTCATTCTCCTGCCTCGAAAAAAATTCGGAATTCCCAAATATCATAGTTACGTAATAAATATGAGAACGGTCCCTTTTACTATATGACACCACTGTTCCCTTTCCCCCTCTGACACTGCAATTCTCTGACACCCCTATTTCTTTCCCTCTCTGACACCACTATTCCTTGTCCCTCTCATACACCACTATTATCTTATCCTTTCTGATACGATTATTACCGTATTCCTCTCTGACACCACTATTCCCTGACACCATTTTTCCCTAACACCACTATTCCCTGACACCACTATTACTTGTCCCCACTGACACCACTATTCCCTGACACCACTATTATCTCATTCTTCTCTGACACCACTATTCCTTGTCCCCCTCTGACACCACTGGTCCTTGTCTCTCTCTGACACCACTATAATCCCTTACTTTTCTCTGACATCACTGTTCCCTTATTCCTCTCTGACACCAATATTCCCTAGCACCACTATTCTCTGACACCACTATTCCCTAGCACAACTATTCCCTGACACCACTATTCCTTGTCCCCCTCTGACACCACTATTCCTTGCCCCCCTCTGACACCACTATTCCCTTGTCCCCTCTGACACCGCAATTCTCTGAAACCCCTATTTCTTTCCCCCTATTTCTGTCCCTCTCTGACACCACTATAATCCCTTACTTCTCTCTGACACCACTATTCCTTGTTCCTCTCTGACACCACTTAGTTTATCCCTCTCTGACACCACTATTCCCTGACACCACTTTTATCTCATTCCTCGCTGACACCACTATTTCTTGTCCGCCTCTGACACCACTATTCCTTGTCCCCCTCTGACACCACTGTTCCTTTTCCCCCTCTGACACCGCAATTCTCTGAAACCACTATTACTTGTCCGCCTCTGACACAACTATTCCTTGTCCCCCTCTGACACCACTATCCCCTTATTTCACTGACACCCTTGCCCCTGTTTGACACCATTTGCCCAATGATTCCAATTCCACTAGGTAGTAGCGATGGTTAACATTCCCAAAGTTCGCCGAACATTCTGCAAGTACAAGGAATGCCAAAGACACACCCAGCACAAAGTTACCCAGTACAAGGCTGGTAAGAGGAACCCCAAAGCCCTGGGTGAGAGGAGGTACCACATGAAGTTGCGGGGTTACGGGGGTCAGCCCAAACCCGTCTTCAGAAAGAACGCCAAGACGACGAAGAAGCAAGTGCTGCGAATGGAGTGCCAGAATTGTCATAAGAAGAAGCAGATTACCTTGAAGAGGTGTAAGCACTTCGAGTTGGGCGGAACCAAACGAAAGAAGGGCCAGATGATCCAGTTCTAAGTTCATTGATGTGTTTTTATTTATATGAAACCTCATTGCGGTTTTACTAGCTTCATACTTGTTGCCGATAATTTAGGTTTGCTAGTTCATTTTAATACACTTTTGTGACATTTAGTGGCAACCGCGTCATTTTATGGAAAGCGCGGACCGATTTTCTTTATATCATTTCCATGTCACCTAGCAATTTATTCGATAGTTAAAACGCGCACGCGCGTTTTTTACGCAATTTTAGTAGATTTGTAAAATTGCCCGAAATTCAACACGTACTTTGTTTGATATAAACGTCGAATTTTCTATTTGAATCTCTTGATGTATGTTTAATAAATGCCCTCTCATTGATAGGTAGTGATGGAATTGGCGGATATTCAAGCTATGAAAGTTGCTGACCTCAAAGTCGAGCTGGATAAACGGAATCTATCAAAGACAGGAACTAAAGCTACTCTAGTCGACAGACTCGAACCAGGTAATTGGAATCTGCGTTGGATTGCTTTTTCTTAAAGATCATCGACGTTTGCGTTCATATTGATTTTGGGAACAGCATTACTGCATCTAATCTCAGTCGTTTTTGTCATGAGTCATCGTGTGATGGCTAGACACAACACCACCTTCGAAACGTTCCTCGCTCAACATGCGGTGTTTTGTCCGCGTACCTATTACCAATGCTTTACTTGGCTATGTACCTATTTACATCGAGTGATCTTGTATTTTTGTGTAAATATAACATTTTAAAAGGTGGTTTCTGAATTTTGCGTCCCCTTAAAAGTACGTACATAGTCGTGTTTAGTGTGTTGTCGTCTGCTATGAGCCTTAGAAAAGTGTATTGAAACATGTATCAATACGTTTGACATCGTGTATACGTATTCAATAACGTCACGGAAGAAATTGTATCTGAGCCTCATCTGATATTGAAGATAATATCACAGGAGATTTCATAGCCCAGTGCCCACACTTTACTCGGTCACTGCTGTTGACTTGAAACCCCCGGAGACTCAGGATGTTGACTCACCTCACGTTCTAGAGCATCGAACAAGAGAGGACGGAGGGGGCGGTCACCTTGGCTGTGGAAGACGATCAAGACTTCGATGAGTGGGAAGACAAGCTTGAGGAAGATGCGACATCTACAGAACCCCCAGTGGTGGAGGAACAGATGGAGACAGAGGAGGAGGAGCCTGAGAAGAGTGAAAGTTGCGCGGCAGAGACCACGGCAGGTATTGAAATAGTTCCTTGTTTAGTGCTAGGTATTACAATTTATCATCCAAGTCTTCCATCCCTACTGTCTGAAGGATTACCAATTCAATGCCCACTTATCTACTGGGATGAGATTAATGCTTATAGCTGATTGAGGAAATAAATTTTAGATTGTCTCATTCAGTCATTTGTTAATCATATTTGAAATCTCGCTTGAACTTCTGATATAATTGTATACTGCTCCACTGCAGTTAATCGAAATCAAGCATCCGATTTCGACTTGCTTGATTTCTCCTATATTGCAACTTCCAAATGTTTACTTGATTACGTTTTTGATTTTAAATTCCATTATCTGCTCGAAATGAGAATAAAATGTTAAAATGCTGTGGCCCATGGATTTTAACTCCTTTAGATTTCTATGGCAAAACAGAATTTAACTATTGGCCATAATATAATATGAGATGTTATCTTCATTTTTGGAAGTGTACCGAGTATTGTTATGAATTTGCAGAATGTATGTATTAAATTGGTAAGTATTTATCGGAAGAGAATTATAAACGAGCATTTTGTATCATGTATGGTACTATCAAGTATATTGTACTTAGAGAATTGAGGAAATATTGTGTAATTCTGTATGGTCTGCTATGTTATCAAGGTCTGGACTTTGATATCCTATGAAATGAAGGAGAATGGAAGATTGGTGAAGTGGCCGCTGGCAGGTAATGTATCAAGTAGTGTCTTGAAGCCCCTACCTCTCATCTAAACGTTGAAGTTTATATTTCTCAGAAACTAAATCTGTCGAAGACGACGTTGCAACGAATAACTTACAAGAATCTGCTACTACTTTGAATTCCGAGAATGTGGCAGAGAATGACTGTGGCAAAAAGGCTGATGGAACTTCTACTGATGGGGTACAAAACACAAACGCAGAAAGTGAAGGTGACAAGCCAGGTGCTAAGAGCACTTTGGCTGGTATTTTAGCTTCTTCAGTTGATCCTCCCGCTGCGGCAGCTGCAGATAACCAGAACATGGAGACAGCTGAGGCCGGGGATGCGGACAACTCCCTGCTCAACGATGAGGAAGGGGCAGAAGAGCTGGACTTCGGGGACGGAGACGACCACAAGGACGACATGGTGTCTTTCCAGATAGAGGAGTCAGACATGGCCATCATGGAGGCAGAGAAGAAGGAGGAGGAGTCCGCCTCCTCCAAAGCTGCTGCCACGCCCTCCAAGGGAGATAAGAAAGAGGGGACGAAGGATAAACCAGCTGCTGACAAAGAGGAAGAAGGGTAAATTTGATTTGTCTTAATATTTGCTCTGTCCCCGTCCCCCTATTTTCCTGGCTGCTGTTGGTTTTCGTTCGGGATCAAGATCTTGGCACATAGTCCAAAAATCACGTTTCATTTCGCTATCTTAGGTATTTGCCAAGTTGTTTTGGCATTCAGCTCAATTATTTTTTTGCAAAAACTAGACTTGAGAGCTACTTTCAGCCCAGTGATGTTCAACAGATAAAATTATCTTATCAGCTAATTGCAAAATAGGACGAACATTGAACACATGGTAAATAATCCCAATAATCGTTTTAAACTTGAAGTCACATGATCACATCACATATTATATCAATGTCTTTAAAGTGCCTAAATTTTGTCATGAAACTCTATTTCTGCCTGACATGTTACAAGTATTATGTTCGGTGTCATAAACCAACAAAATTAACAACGTTTCCACCTTCAATGCCAATTACATCTAGCTACACTGTTTTTGATTCAACTTATTCACACATTTGAAAAGTAACTCACCCTCCTTATTACGGTGGTGTGTCGAGCTCGATCGTGCGCGGCTCACCGGCTGTTAATGACAGGCAGTGAGCCGCGTATGGAAAAGCCGCTATAACGGCGTATGGAAAAGCCGCTAACGTAGGAGTTCGGCACGCCTCTGTTTAGCTAATGATGGTCCAATATCACTCGATCATATTTTAATATGTAAAATATTTCTCAGATATCCGTATTCCGTAATAAATTCTTTGTTCAAGTTGTTTTCGATTTGAGGCACAAACCAAATCATTCTAATCAGTAGATAATCTCTCCCTCAGGCATCCAGACATCATGAAGATGATATGGGTCAGCAATCTCACCAAGCTCACCAGAGCACTGGATCTCAAGACGTGTTTTGGGCTTTATGGAAAGGTATGTCCTGTCGTGACTTCATTCCAGGGTGAAGCTTTACCCTGAAATGACGCCTTATCAGTACTCATTTGGCCTATCCACGTTCAGTATCATGTAATACCTTATTGGCTCTTTTTTTAACTGGCCCCAAGACCAAATTCGCGTTGGATCACATGACACTATGCACTATTACACACACTTATCCGCAGGTTATGAGTGCTAAAGTGGTCATGAATCCTAACGCAAAGGAAGCCAAGTGCTTTGGTCTGGTGACCATGTCTCAAGAAAGTGAGGCTGAGGTTGCCATTCAGAAACTCAACGGTTACAAGCTTCATACCAAGGAAATAGTGACATCCCGAGTAAGTAGAACAAGAGGGGTTGAATTTCTACCGTGCCAATTGTGATTGACAATATTTGGAAGATTTTTGAAATATTTCCTTGTGGTTTATATCTCAAGAAATTTCATTCCTCAGCCTAAGAAAGATAACGCGGTGCTGCGGAAGATGCGGCAGCAGCTATTGGTAAAGCCCAGTAGTCGTCCAGCTGGAATCAGGCCCAGACAGGATACCCCCGATGATAAGGACAAAGCTGCTAGCGCAGGTATGCCTTATTTGCAAACAATTCTCTCACTAACCTGGTCAAATGATAGAAATCACATAATAATTTAATTCACTACTATCAAATGCAGTTGATATTTAATGAAGTATCATTCTTCAGACAAAGACTCGAGAGAGCGCCGCATTGTGTCTGGTTCGGGTACCAACATATCAGTAAACATCAAGTCAGACGACAAAGGTCGGAGGTCGCCGCCCACCCGGCGACGTCGGACCAGGTCCCGGTCCTTGTCTAAGAAGCGAGGAACTTCCTCCAAATCCAGCCCGACTAGACGCCCTGACAGGCCGCGGAGTCCCCGGAGACGCAGGTCTCGAACTCCACGCCGCAAGGCAGGCTCCCCTAAGAGGAAGTCCCGATCCCCGCCCAAGAGACGGAGCAGGACCCCCCGCCGGAAGAGCAAGTCTCCGGCAGTCAGACCGGAGAGGACAGTCCGGCGCTCACCTGCCCGACCACCATCCCCTCCTAAGAAGTCTCCCAGACGACCTTCTCCTCGGAAGAGGACCCCTCCCCAACGGGCATCCCCGCCCAGACGCCGCTCTCCTAGAAGATCATCCCCCAAGAGGATTGAGCGAAGGCGCGGCTCAAGATCCCCGAAACGACCCAGGAGATCTGCCTCCAGAGAAAGGAGGCACCGGTCCTCAGAAAGGAAGGTAACTGCAGATAAATCCAGTAGCAAGGAGTTAGAACTGAAGCTGCTGAGAGAACAGACTGCGAAACAGGAGGCTGCTATCAAAGCACTGATGCAGGGCAACATTCAGAACATCGGTGGGGTGCTCGGAGAGTCACTGACGGAGAAACTCGCTGCTGACTTGAAGTCTGCTCTAGTCAAACAGCTCCAGAGCACTGTCAAGACAATGTCTTCCAAATCATCCAGCAAAGCTGCCCTCATTGAAGCACAACATGCTGCCAATGCTGCTAAAATCAAGGAGAATCTGGACAAGATGAAATCAAGTGGACAGATTACCAATATCATCACTAATCAGCCACGCCCAGTTCCGGTTGAGATGCCTCTCCCGCCTCTGCAGACCCTCCCAAAACACACGCCCACTCCCAGCATTCCCTCCTTCAACCCTCTGATGGTGTCCCACAAGCCGGCCTCCCCACCCGTTCAAACCTACGGGACCTCTCAGCGCGGCTCCTCCAGAGAGGGGTACTCCAGATCATCTCACGAGCCCCAGGAACACCGGCCTCACGAGAGTAGCCACTCTGGTGTTTCCTCCCACGGGGGTAGCCACCATGGCAGTTCCTCACACGCCGGCAGCTCCTCTCACAACTCCTACGGCTCCTCCCACGGGTCTCACGGTGGATCACGTGACAGGAATGTCGCGGGTCCGTCCTCCTCTTCCTCGCGATCATCTCGCTCTGACACCTACAGCAGCGCTCGGAGTGAGAGACCGTCTAGCTCCGGGCAGCAGTCTAATCAGATAAATGACTTGCTGAAGTCCCTGCAGGGAGTCAAGGAGATGGTCAACAAACCAAACAACCCCTCGCCACCTAACCAGCCTGCTCCCAATGCTTACCCCAAGCAACAACCCGTCCCTCCCTACAAGAGCAACCCCCTGATGCAGCCCCCTCCCATGCAGTATAACCAGGCACCCCCTCCCCCCGCCCAGCAGTTCCATGGCGGCAACATGCCACCGCCCCCAATGAACTTCAACCCGCAGGGCGGCCCCCCTATGCAGTGGGGCGCGCCTCCAGCACCCCGGTTCAACTCCGGGGGACCTCCTTTCATGAACAATCCCAACCCCCAATTCAGGCGCTGAGATCATAACTTTATCAATGAGCCGAATTGGTGGTGTATTAATTTATGGTTGTTCAAGCGCCTCGAAATGATGAAGAACCGCAAAGCCAAAATATTTAAAACTTTGAGTCATGGACTACTTATAAGACTATAGACTGAATGTGTTATTCATAATTTACAGTTTAATATGCTGATTTATTCGAAATTAATGGATGTGTTTCATCCAGCATGCCAAGTTGGATTTTGTGTTCTCGTAAATTGAATTCTTTTTCTGGTTTCTCGACCTTTGTAGACGCGGCGTAATACGCCGCGCTGGAGTACTTTTTCATATGTCAGCGCGCAATGCAACGCGCCTTAAAAATTACCAAGGGAGCCGTCACATATTACGTCATCACTTTTTTGCTCATTTTCAACCCCCTCCCCCCGTCTGTCATCAGTTGTCATCATTGGCTGACCCCCTCCCCCATGCTGACGTCAGCATTGACCAAACCCCCCTCCTTTTTCAAAACAAATTTTGATTATTTCAAATCGAAACAACAGACATGAAATATCAATCATATACGTGTGGTGTGTTTCATATTGTTAAACGCGTTAAAAACAAGCAAAACCTGTTTCATATTGTTATAGACGAACCTCATTTAATCGTTAACTTAAATGACCTCTCACGTGCCCAGTTTGGAAACATAAATATCATATTCCAGAAATGAAATGGGTACTCCAAAACAAAATTTTGTGAACGAAAAAGTTGGAAATTGTAAATCAAAAATTCAAAATTTTTGCTGACATCAGCAAACCTCAAACCCCCTCCCTCCCCCCTGTCATCATTTGAAAACCCCCTCCCCCGGGTCGGGTGATGACGTAATATGTGACGGCTCCCCGAGCGTTCGTAATACGCCGCGCCTCAAAAGGTCAAGACACCACAGCAACAGTGCTAATGTCGACAATGAGAAATTAAAATCATTCTGAAATTATAAATCCCTTGTACGTACAAATAGTTTTTTATTCAGAATTATTCTCAGATTTCCGGGCTTGTCATAAAATCAAAAGCAATAGATAAGGTGATGCTAACGTTTTGAATGTGATGAATAATGATCTAAGTCATAAGTGGATTCAGTAGTAATTTGCACTAGAGTTTGAACTGTAAAAATGTTTTTTACCGAAATCTCTCATTGAGTGTTGTACATGTAATTTTCAATTCCTTATTTTCAAGCATTCAAATCTTTTGACTTGTTCTGTGGAGTGATAAGTGATTATAGTCAGGGATGAAATGGTCGATATATAAATCCCGTGCTTTTGGAATGTTAATAAGGAGTTAGGATCGGTTTCCGGTATTTTAGACTATGCTGAATCGATTTAGCTATATGCCGGCAATTTTATTTCGATGCCGTCACCCTTTTTTTGGCCACGCCCATTTTGGCCTGTCGGAAGCCAAGATGGGGCAACTCGAAAATTATTTTTGCCATTACATGGCAAGTAGGGTATCAAAATAGGGGTTTTCTGGGGCGGAAAAACGATGCAATGATTATTTTTTACTTTAGAAAGTTCATATGCAGAGTTACGGTGACCACGCCCATTTTTGGCCTTGCATGATAGCTGAAATTTGGAACCCATCGATTTCATACAAAAGGCCTCATGTGGGGCATCAAAATAGGGGTTTTCTGGGGGCGAGAAAACGATGCAATGATTATTTAGACTCAAAAATGTTCATATGCGGAGTAACGGCAGACCACGCCCATTTTTGGCCTTGCGCGATGGCTAAAATTTGGAACTCATCGATTCCATACTAAGGGCATCATGTGGGGTATCTAAATAGAGGTTTCTGGGGCGAGAAAAACGATAAAATGATTCTTTCTACTCGAAAATTCTCATGAACGGAGTTACCGTGACCACGCCCATTTTTGACCTAGTGCGATGACTGAAAATTGGATCACATCAATTCCATACTAAGGGCATCTAAAAGAGGTTTCCTGGGCCGAGAAACGTGATAAAACCATTAGTTTCAATCGAAAATGTTCATCTGTGAAGTTATAGTGACCAGGCCATGCCCATTTTTGGCGTATGGATTCCAAACTTGGCAC
Organism: Beroe forskalii; assembly: GCA_011033025.1. NCBI lineage: Eukaryota > Metazoa > Ctenophora > Nuda > Beroida > Beroidae > Beroe > Beroe forskalii. The sequence continues at coordinate 54,538 of WFMF01000225.1, forward strand.
ATGGATCCCATACTTTTCCACTTTGAACAGCATGTGGGCTTTAATTATTGCAGTTTCTCGGCTCGAAGAACACGATGCAATCATCAGTTTTGGTCAAAGGTGGTTCCTAGATGAGTTTGCGGCCATAACCATTTTTCACCGCAGTGTGCAATATAGAGGTTCGACAAAATCATGTGCAGAGTTATAGTGACCAGTACCCGCGTCCAGTTATGGCCCTGTGCAATGGTTTAGATTTTGAAAATAGCGATCCCATTCCAAAATACTAGTTCATCAAAATACTAGTTTCCATTGTTAAAGCACGAAGCAGCCATAAGTTTTGATCAAAAGAGGTTCCTAGGGGTGTTATAATGGCAATCAGCCCCATATTTCGTCATTTTGCATAAATTGTATGTTTCAAACATTTTCGGTACTTCCAGGCTTATTGACCGTGGCTTACACGAAGGCTCAAAGTTATTACTTTACCTATGGCACATTGAATTCATACTTCATACTTTGGGCAGCATGTGGAGTATCAAAATTGTGATTTTTGGGCACACGAACTCATTGGGATGCAATGGGTGCTCATGGATATGCCTGTGTGAGTTAAATTAAGGACGTGAGTGTTACTCATGGGCAATGAACTTATAGAGACTGAAATTATGAAACATGGATGCTTTGTTTCGTATAGCTATTTTCCATTTAAATTTCAGATATCAAGCTTTTTATGCATGGCTTGCGCTAGTAGGAGGAATGGTCACGGTTTTTAAAGTGAAAGATACTTTAATAAAACAACGAAACCGCCAGCAATGCATTACTGGAATGAAAATGCAGAATTGGAGCGAGCAAATATTGCCCTGTCTTACTTCCATAACAGGCCTCATGCATTGATAACCCCTTATCAACAGAAGTACAAGAGATAAAATTCAAAGTAGGACCCTATGGTTAACTAGATCCAAAGTTACAACCAAGTGTGAGGGGATCAGAAGAGAATTTAATATCGTTGTAAGTTGTAAATGGAAATAGTAAAAGCTCTCTATTTCTCTAGTCTGTCAGAAACCTCAGAGAGCACATGGTAGGCTCAGGATAGTAAGAGATACAGTCGTGAGGTCGTTTGGCGTGCATGGTGATGAGTTGGGCTCCTGTTGGTAGTCCAACGGGAGTAATCCGGGAGTACCTACTCGGACACTGGACAGTAGCAGTCGCGTAGCGCTCTTGCAGGACTTCTCCAGGAATCCCCGGGGTAGGTACTCCCGCAGCAATCCCTGGATTCTCCTATGGTCTTCTATAGGACTCCACCAGGATTCTTCCAGAGCACTCCCATATTATGACTTTATGACTTCTGAATGACTCCCGCAGCTTAATCCCATAAGCTCATAAGTCTCACATTGGTCCTTCCGAGAAACTCCTATAGGGATCCCAAATTAATCCAGTGGCTCGATCGTATAACTCACTGACAAAGTTCCAAAAGTTCCCAAATAGGCGCAATAAGATAGAGAAGGTAAACTAGTATAGCAGTATTCCACACTGTGGTGGATAATGGCCGCAGCCGACATCTGGGGACCACTTTTGATCACAATTGATGATTGTGTCGTGTGCTTCGAGCCGAAAACCACTATATTGAAAGCCCACAAGCTGCTCAAAGTGGAAAAGTATGGGATCCATGCGCCAAGTATGGAATCCATGGGCTAAAAAATGGGTGGACTCAACTCCGCGGCGGACCCGCTGCGGACCCGGTGGACCCGCTGGGGTCCGCCGCGGACTCCACTAAAGTCCACCAGGAAAATTTTTGGTGGACTTTGGTGGACCCGCAGCGGACTTTTTCGAAACTCCGCCGCGGAGTGGTGGGTCCGCTGCGGGTCCGCTCGGGCTCCGCCGCGCACTGGTGGACAGTCCACCGAAAAAGTCCACCAAAAAGTCCACCAGGGAAAAATAATTGTGGAGGTAAGTCCGCCGCGGAGTCAGTGGACTCCACCGGCGGAGTCCACTGGCGGAGTCGAGTCCACTGGCGGACTCCACCAGTGGAGTCCACTGGTGGACTCCACTCCACCAGTGGACTCGACTCCGCCAGTGGACTCGACTCCGCCAGTGGATTCCGCCGGTGGAGTCCTCCAATGGACTCCGCTCAGTTTATGTACAAATTTTGTTCCAATTTCTCAATTTATTAATTACTAGCAGGCCCGTTCGGCGCTGCTACGCAGCATCACACTCGCCAATTTAGAACCTAAACAGTTCAAATTAATTAAAAAAAAACTGTTTACCGCATCGAAAAATTCGAATCAGAACCAAAGTTGTTCAGTGGAGTAGCGCAACAAAATCAACAAAGCCAGAAATGAAATTCACCCTTCTCATATTACCATAGCAACGCAAGCATTTCCCACTATCTGCACGTGCATGCCGACACAAATCCATACACACATCGACACAGTGCCCATACACATGGTTTTCCCATTCTATTCTATAATGCCGACACAATTACCCATACACACGCTGACACAAAATCCACACACACGCCGACGCAGTGCCCATACACACGGTTTCCCCATTCTTATCCATGATGCCGACACAATAATCCACACACACGCCGACACAAAATCCATACTCTTACCAAATCTTATATATAAAGTAAAGTCACACGTGAATTTTTTTTATGAATGAGATAAAAGTAATGTTTCGTGTTAACTACGTGACTGATTTTTTTTTTTTTTTGAAATATTACATAACAAACTTCTCTAAAATTTGTTTCCTCAGTATATCGATCTGTCAAAATTTATGCCTTGACCCTTCAAAAAGGAAAAATACAACTGACAACGAAAATCAGAATTGTAGACGTGAGCTATCCCCTGATAAACCATCTGGTATCAAATTGAAGGATATGGCAGAAACTGGGAGCTCTGGCACGCGCGAAGCTTGCCCGGTATCCCCTCACTGAAATCAGTACACTCTTGAGCAATGCAAACGACAGTTTTGTTCTCATTGTACTGATTACATCCCTATACTCCTCGTTTGTCTTCTCTGCAATGAGTTCAGCCAGTCTATTATGAAACACCATTGCTTGAGGTGCCATCCCTCCTGAAGTGCTGTAAACTAATGGTGTGAAACTACATTTTTCCACCTGGATGACACGTTGCTCATAGTTCTTCCTCTTGATGTTTTCGTGTTGTGTGTATACTGATTTGATTTCACGGTCCCTGTAAGAATCAGCATTAGGGTGGAAGATTCTGACATCAAACATGGTTTTCTGGAATGGTCCCCAGAGCCCTCGAGCTGAGATGTCAAGACGGGCTCTCTCCTCCGTGTTCCCAGGGAGTTGCTGGCAGGAGTTGATCGGAATCAGCTCTGGTTCAGTCTTAACGTCATGACATACTTCCCTCAGAAACGCAGCATTTGTGTCACGTACTTTGTTGTGCCTAAAGATTAAGTAGCCACCATTTTTACAAACTAAGGTGTGGTCTACAGAATTCTTTTTGCCACAAACACACAATGCTGGAATGTTGGGAATTTGCCAGCCGTACCTGAGCCTGAGAGCATCTCTAAACTCCTCCTTGTTCAGTACCCACCCCAAAGAACCGATAGGAAGAACGGTTAGCCAAGCTCCCGCACCTTTCTCTTGGGCTAAGGTTATGGACCTCTTGAGCCGATCAGAGGAACCAGATTTGACATCAGCGACCTTCCTGAGTAGCTTAACTTCCTTGTCCTTCATACAGTCCCTGGTGCGCTCTGCTGCTTCCTCATGTTGGTAACCATCCAGACTTGGCTGCTGATTCATGATCAATTTCTTCAAGTTTTCAGTGATCTTTTCTGAAGCTTGAAACTCAAATGCTGCTCCTTCCACGGGATTTGAGACTCCAAGTCCACCAAGTCACACGTGAATAATGTTTGTCTGTGCTTCCGTATACAATTAAATCTGAGCTTGCCAAGAAAATATCAAGAGAAACGAAGGCTAAGCTGGGCTAAGTCGCGCCGTTGCTATGGAAACAGATATTCTGCACGTGCAGATTATGATCAGTTCTATGCGAGTGCTTTCTGATACGTTGTATATTGCTGCGGTTTAGCGTCTGAAAGAACGACGTGTTTACTGTTTTTCATTTGAAATTCAAGATCTGAAAATAGAGAACGGGTATGGATGGCATCGTGGAGGCTATTTCCGTTAGCATCTCTCCAAATATTTGTGACAGACGTCGGTCGATTTAAATCAATGCTAGTTGATGGTAACGGAAAAATGTGAATTTACAGCAGTTTAAGATTGAACAAAATCAAAATCAAACTGAATCGAATTTGGGCATAGCTCATTGCGATATTGGAATACTGCTCTTGGCGTAAATCAATGCTTTGATTCAACGTTCAGTATGAGTACGATCATCGGTTTTAATTTTCAGATTTAAATTCATCATAAAAGCAAATTATAATGATCAAAACTTGCACGGTCCAGCATGACTAAAAGTAACCAACGAATAATGGTAAATTCTGCTCCTTCATAAACTTTTTGAGAGCTTATTATTTGGTCCTGTATTGTCTAGCAGGCCCAACGGGCCTTTCTAGTTATATATAAAGACTAGCAGGCCCGTTGGGCCTTCAATACACAACTCACTTGGCGCTGTTACGCAGCACCTCGTTCGCTATTTTTAAGCACATGTTAAATTCATATTGATTGAATACTTTTACCGCATCAAAAATTCCATGATCAGATCAAAAGTGGAGTCGGACTCGTCCGGTGGAGTCCGCGAGAGGACTCCGCTGGTGGGAGTTTTTGTCCACCGGTGGACTCCGCTGGTGGACTCCACCTGTGGACTCCGCTGGTGGAGTTTTTGTCCACCGGTGGACTCCGCTGGTGGACTCCACCTGTGGACTCCGCTGGTGGACCAAAGTCCGCTGGTGGAGTCCGCTGGTGGAGTCCTTCGGTGGACAAAAACTCCACGGTGGACTCCATTCCACGGCGGACTTTTTTCCCTGGTGGACTTTTAGGTGGACTTTTCGGTGGACTGTCCACCAGTGCGCGGCGGAGCCCGAGCGGACCCGCAGCGGACCCACCACTCCGCGGCGGAGTTTCGAAAAGTCCGCTGCGGGTCCACCAAAGTCCACCAAAAAATTTTCCTGGTGGACTTTAGTGGAGTCCGCGGCGGACCCGCAGCGGGTCCACCGGGTCCGCAGCGGGTCCGCCGCGGAGTTGAGTCCACCCATTTTTTAGCCAATCCATGCGCCAAAAATGGCCGTGGCCTGGTCACTATAACTCCACAAATGACTATTTGCTTATTTGTGATAGAAACTAATGGTTTTATTATGTTTCTTGGCCCAGGAAACCCCTTGTAGATGCCCCACATGATGCCCTTAGTATGGAATTGATGTGATCCAATTTTCAGTCATCGCACTAGGTCAAAAATGGGCGTGGTCACGGTAACTCCGTTCATGAGAATTTTCGAGTAGAAAGAATCATTTTATCGTTTTTCTCGCCCCAGAAACCTCTATTTAGATACCCCACATGATGCCCTTAGTATGGAATCGATGAGTTCCAAATTTTAGCCATCGCGCAAGGCCAAAAATGGGCGTGGTCTGCCGTTACTCCGCATATGAACATTTTTGAGTCTAAATAATCATTGCATCGTTTTTCTCGCCCCAGAAAACCCCTATTTTGATGCCCCACATGAGGCCTTTTGTATGAAATCGATGGGTTCCAAATTTCAGCTATCATGCAAGGCCAAAAATGGGCGTGGTCACCGTAACTCTGCATATGAACTTTCTAAAGTAAAAATAATCATTGCATCGTTTTTCCCGCCCCAGAAAACCCCTATTTTGATACCCTACTTGCCATGTAATGGCAAAAATAATTTTCGAGTTGCCCCATCTTGGCTTCCGACAGGCCAAAAATGGGCGTGGCCAAAAAAGGGTGACGGCATCGAAATAAAAATTGCCGGCATAGCTAGATCGATTCAGCATAGTCTAAAATACCGGAAACCGGTCCTAACTCCTTATTAACATCCCAAAAGCACGGGATTCCATTTCATCCCTGACTATTAGGGGCCATCCAGAAATGAGCTCATCAAAAATCGCCCTTTTTTGAACATACATACATCGCTACCTCATCATTTGGGAAAGATGCATACATGCTCCAACCTCATCTCATCATTTCAAGATTTATGTTACGTCACTCATTCAATATGAAAGGCTGAAGTGACGTCACTACTGCAATTTAAGTTAGATCATCTAAATTCTAAATTAGATCCAACATTGGTCCAATTTTACAACGAGTATTTGATATCAAAATTTCGCCTCAACATTTTGCTAACCTACATACTACCTCATCATTTCCAAAACATACATACACCCAAGTGATGAGCTCATTTCTGGATGGCCCCTAAGGGATCGAGGAAGACTTCAGACTTGCAACATGCGGGGCACGCTGAATATGTGAAAACAACTGCCGGGCATCTTTTTTTAAATTGTTAATCCAATTCCGGAGGTAGCGAATGCAGAAGCTGGAGTCAAATGTCTGAGGGCAACCGAATTCCGCAATGAGGCGGGTCAGGCTAATACGGACATATATGACATTTGTTGTCAGACCATTATCATGATTATTTCTGACAATGTTTCCGCCTTCGGCGGACGTGCCCGCCCGCCGAAGGCGTCAGACAACGTCTGACAAGACATTTGCGGAAAAGGGGAGGGTCTAAATGGCCGGAATTTTGAGACGTCATTTTTGAAATTAGAGCCCCTTGTCGAATGTATACGGGAAATGCACGCATACATACATCGGATACTATAAAGTAGAGACTCAAAAGAATACCATTTTAATTTAATCAGTAAATAAGAGATTTCATCTATTAATTAATGTATCATGTATCATATTCATCACAAACGATTTTCAAGGCAAACGCACGTCATCGTTCGAAGGCAATATAAAATCAATAAAAACGTTAAACAGATACACAAAATGCTAAACATCAAAGGACTGAATTATTGATTTATTTATAAAACAAACTAAGCTGATCGATTAAATACGAAAACACTCGTTAATTCTACCCCTTCCTTGGGACCACAGCAGTTTCATATTTTTGTAAGAACGAAAACAAATCAAAAAGAGCACTTCAATAAAAATGCCTTGATAGCGAGAGTTAAGAAGGTACAATGATAATATGGCGAGAATTCTACGACTTTCATATCTGTAGTCAGCAAATTACGAAACGGGCATTATATAACGAACTAATACTCTCTCTAAAATAAAGTTTTATCATCGGTAAACAATACAAAACGTTTTAAGGTTAACCAAAGTCACCCAGAACCTAGCCACAGCTGCATTTCGATTTCTTTTTGGAACTGTCGCCTTTCTTGACGGTAATGTTTCCTGTTGAGGTAATCATTGGGTTCGCCTGAGCCAACTTGTTCTTTTTCATCGCCAAAACCAACTTTGTTATTTCGTCGAACACCTGTCGAAATAATTATCAAAAGTGTGTTCCCTGTTGTTACGACCTACACACCGCACCCTACTCTCAATACTTCCTCACCATTTCTGGCGGTGCATATTCAGTACCATCATTGGTATAGTAAGGAGTCATTGGTAAGAATTTGCCACCCGCCGTATGAAGCAAAACATCAAACAATCTTCAACTTTTTTCCCACGGTATGAGTGCGCCGCGCGGCAATACGGCACGCGCGAATGACAATTTCTATACAATCACGCCAAAATTTGCTAGTACTCGTTGCGCAAAATATCACGTTTTTTCCCTTCAAATTATCGTGAAATCGGAATATGATATTCCAACTATTACGTACGTTTCTGAAGTAATTGTAACTCGGGAGGAATTGTGCAAAGGTGAGATCAATTGTTTCTCTTGGCACTAAAGGCTCTTCAGTTTAAAAGTCAAAATAAGTTTGATTGAAACATGTAATTTGAAAAAAACCGTCTTTGAGTAAAAATTACTACAGCTAGATAACCGAGTTGCAACTTAATAAGGCTATTTAGCAATCATCAACAATGGTATTAGTGGCAAAGAAGTATACTCCAAGGAACAATAGTACACTCTTACAGCAACTCTGTACTGTAGTATGTAGATAAAATTACAATAGACGAGCAAAATGCAGCCTGGACATGTAATTCGATGAATGTAACTTTAACTGTGAAGAATATTTTACTTCCGATTTCGTATTCCGCTATCACTAAGGCCGTTGTTCCTGGTCCGTTTTTGGAGCCGTTTTTGGTGCCGTTTTTCAAAAACGGTACCAAAAACGGACAAAAACGGTTCCCAGTGTTCCCGCATTTTCAACAAAAACGGCGTTTTTCAAAAACGCTTCCAATTATAAAAAACGGCGTTTTCAAAAACGGCGTTTTCAAAAACGGCGTTTTTCTAAAAACGCTTCCCATCTGCCGTTTTTGGAACCGTTTTCGAAAAACGGCAAAATATCACGTGACTTGCTAAAATCACGAGGATAGTTTTCAGCAATTTCGCGAAGTTGAAAATGATTCAACTAGATTCATCTTTTGAAACATAAACAACCCCGTTTTTCTGACATTCGTACGATACACAGAACCAAAGTTATGGTCCAATTATTGAAATAAAGTTAAAAGCTGCACTTTGCAACGATATATATAGCGAACCAAGGTTCTGCAAAAGGGTACCTACACATTTCTGATCTTAATTGTAATCATCATAATCCTAATAGACGATAATATCTCATGACTATTAGAGTAGCTAGCCAAAGTTGAGTAGGCCTTTCGATGTCCAGAGAATTTCTCATTGGAATTTGTTAGTTCAAGTGATAAAAATCAACTTTGAGGGGGGTAGAAATTTTCAAATAGTGGCGAACACTTGACCACGCCCACTTTTTGTCATTTAATTGGCGCGTGTGTTCAAAAATTCATATCTCGGGCTAGGAAGGTCGTAGAGACTTGTTTTTGGGCTCAAACGAATCGCAATGGCCATGTTTATATTAGACTTGTGAATAAACATATACAAATGCTCCTGAACCGAGTTACAGGCCAAAAGCATTTTGAGCCAAAGCGATAGCTAAAAATTGATTATTTTATCATGACTTGGGCTAGGAAGGACGCAGAGACTTCGTTCATAGCTCAAAGAACCTGTTGGCATGTTTATATACTACTTGTTAATAAACATATGCCCTAAAATGCTCAGAAACCAAGTTATAGGCAAAAAACTGATTTTTGGTCATTTTTGCTGTGGAATTTTTGGCAAAAAATCAATGTAGCATCCATGTTCTGGGGTCGAGACCAAAATTTTACCCCTGAAAGTGTTCTTTAAACATCCCTCGTTTGACAGAAAAAGGTTTTTGGGGGTCTAGAATAGTCACAATGGCTATGTTGAACTATTTAGCAACTGGATTTGATGCCAATTTTTGACGCGTATGTCCAAAAAATCATATCTCGGGCCAGGAAGGTCGTAGAGACTTGTTTTTGGGCTCAAACGAATTGCAATGGCCATGTTTATATTAGACTTGTCAATAAACATATGCTCTAAAATGCTCCTAAACCGAGTTACAGGCCAAAAAGCATTTTGAGCCAAAGCGATGGCTCAAAATTGATAATTTGTTGATAATTTGAGCTAGGAAGGTCATAAAGACTTCGTTAATAGCTCAAAAGAACCACAATTGGCATGTTGATATACGACCTGTGAATGAACATATGCCCCAAAATGCTCAGAAACTCAGTTATAGGCCAAAAACTGATTTTTGGCCATTATTGCTGTGAGATTTGTTAAAAAATGAATGCACAATCCATGTTTTGATGTGCTTACCAAAATTTTGACCTTCGAAATGTACTTCAAATGTCCCTCCTGTGATGAAAAAAGATTTTTGGGGTCTAAAATTGTGGTTTGCAGATCAAAACATGGATTCTGCATTCATTTTTTAACAAATCTCACATAGCGATAATGGTCAAAAATCAGTTTTTGGCCTATAACTGAGTTTCTGAGCATTTTTGGGCATATGTTCATCCACAAGTCGTATATAAACATGCCAATTGTGGTTCTTTTGAGCTATTAACGAAGTCTTTATCACCTTCCTAGCCCGAATTATTAACAAATTATCAATTTTGAGCCAGCGCTTTGGCTCAAAATGCTTTTTGGCCTGTAACTCGGTTCAGGAGCATTTTAGAGCATATGTTTATTACCAAGTCTAATATAAACATGGCCATTGCGATTCGTTTGAGCCCAAAAACAAGTCTCTACGACCTTCCTGGCCCGAGATATGATTTTTTGGACATGCGCGTCAAAAATTGGCATCAAATCCAGTTGCTTAATAGTTCAACATAGCCATTGTGACTATTCTAGACCCCCAAAAACCTTTTTCTGTCAAACGAGGGATGTTTAAAGAACACTTTCAGGGGTAAAATTTTGGTCTCGACCCCAGAACATGGATGCTACATTGATTTTTTGCCAAAAATTCCACAGCAAAAATGACCAAAAATCAGTTTTTTGCCTATAACTTGGTTTCTGAGCATTTTAGGGCATATGTTTATTAACAAGTAGTATATAAACATGCCAATTGCGGTTATTTTGAGCTATGAACGAAGTCTCTGCGTCCTTCCTAGCCCAAGTTATGATAAAATAATCAATTTTTAGCCATCGCTTTGGCTCAAAATGCTTTTTGGCCTGTAACTCGGTTCAGGAGCATTTTAGAGCATATGTTTATTAACAAGTCTAATATAAACATGGCCATTGCGAGTCGTTTGAGCCCAAAAACAAGTCTCTACGACCTTCCTAGCCCGAGATATGAATTTTTGAACACACGCGCCAATTGAATGACAAAAATTGGGCGTGGTCAAGTGTTCGCCACTATTTGAAAATTTCTACCCCCCTCAAAGTTGATAGTTATCACTTGAACTAACAAATTCCAATGAGAAATTCTCTGGACATCGAAAGGCCTACTCAACTTTGGCTAGCTACTCTAGTAGACATTGAAATTGTATCACGTTGCACCTGAATGAGCGACGTAACTAGGTCAACCTACCCATTTGGGCAAAACACATGTCCCAGACTTCAATGAATAGAAATGCCAGACTGATCCCGTGACACGCCATCAATGCTTTAATAGTGTAGTATGTCAATCAATACGTCTAATGAGCTAATGTGATCCATACAGTATAAATATAATGAGAATATGAGATCGTTACACATTACATAATGATCAATTTCAAGTTTGCTACTTATCTTCCTACTTTTCTAACGACATAGTCAACTCAGATATGACAAAGGGTGAAGAATAGACCCTCAAAGAGTCAAAGTATGGCGCTATACATTAAAGTTTACCGTTCGCGAAGGTGTTGGAAATTGTTTTATACATAGACAAAGGATCAAATTTATAAGAATTATTTTTCTTAGGATTTCATGAAATAGTTTTGCTGCACGGTGGCTTCGAAAATGGCCAAATTCAGAAATTTCAATTCGTTCACTATATCGTGCCACTGTACTCATAATTTTGATTAATTAATGGCGTAACAATGTTGCTTTTTGTGCTTTTGTGACAGAAACATCAAGTTTTCATAATAGGTTTCAATTTTCACTTCATGGGGAGCTCAACTTCGGGACTTATAACCTTATATAACTCATTATACAGCCAAGATTTAGACTGCATAGTGCATAATATGGTTGGGTGGGAATCAGGTCATACGAGCGAATTACTGCGGGAGACTCCCGGGAGTCCTCCGCGAGCCCTCCGAGAGTCCTCCGGGAGTATTCCGAAAGTCCTCCGGGAGTACTCCGAGAGTCCTCCGGGAGTACTCCGAGAGTCCTCCGGGAGTACTCCGAGAGTCCTCCGGGAGTACTCCGAGAGTCCTCCGGGAGTACTCCGAGAGTCCTCCGGGAGTACTCCGAGAGTCCCCCGGGTGTCCTCCGGGAGTCCTACGGGAGTACCACGGGACTACGGGAGTGCCCCGGGCGTACCACAGGAGTGCTCGGGGTCTTGCGGGGTACCCCGGGAGTCCTACGGGAGTACCGGAGGACTCCCGGAGGACTCTCGGAGTACTCCCGGGGACTCTCGGAGTGCTCCCGGAGGACTCGGAGTACTCCTGAGGACTCTCGGAGTACTCCTGCAGTACTCCGGGATACTCCCGTAGGACTCCGGGGTACTCCCGTAGAACTCCCGGGGTACTCCCGTAGGACTCTCGAGGGACTCCCGGGGTACTCCCGTGGTACTCCCAGGGTACTCCCGTGGCACTCCCGTGGTACTCCCGGGGGACTCCCGGAGGACTCCCGGGGGACTCTCGGAGTACTCCCGCAGTACTCCCGGAGGACTCTCGTAGTACTCCCGCAGGACTCTCGGAGTACTCCCGGAGGACTCCCGGGAGTCTCCCGCAGTAATTCGCTCGTATGACCGGGGTTTTGTCAAATCAGCCTGAGGTATTCCGAAAAAAAGTTTCACAAAATTTCAATCTGAGTGATTCATTTCACAATGGTAATATGGTTTGGTACAGTGAACAAAACCTTATTTTTGAAAAATTTTGTCCGTTTAGGATTTTGGGGTGAATATCACCCCTTTGTCCAATCAGCCTGAGGTATTCCGAAAAAAGTTTCATAAAATTTCAATCTGAGTGATTCATTTTACAATGGTAATATGGTTTGGTACAGTGAACAAAACCTTTTTTTGAAAAATTTTGTCCGTTTAGGATTTTGAGTGGAATATTACCCCTTTGTCCAATCAGCCTGAGGTATTCCGAAAAAAGTTTCATAAAATTTCAATCTGAGTGATTCATTTCACAATGGTAATATGGTTTGGTACGGTGAACAAAACCCTATTTTTGAAAAATTTTGTCCGTTTAGGATTTTGGGGTGGAATATCACCCCTTTTGTCCAATATGAAGTATGAACTTTCAAATGATTTTTGTTGTTTCCATTGTGCGAATGACGTGACGATCTATACCAATGAAGCAATGATATCATTACTCTGCTGTTTTTTGCAGCTTTTATTAATCAAATACTGTTATCTCTTAATTAGGTCGAGCGAATCCGTCAGACGGTGATGATTTGAAAGTGAATTTGCAAATTAAACAAGCTAAATAAAGTTCATAGGTAGGTACAAATGGAAATTTGAGTACCGGTGTTGTGTAAAAAATATCTGTCAACACATCATATTTGAATTTTGAGTATGATGGAAAGCAAATATGAGAATATGAAACCATTCTCAATTTCTCCAGTTCCCAGTTGAGTTCACCATCTCCTGAACAGATCAACTAGCTCTCTCTCTCCCCTCCTGCGTACGCGCGATTGCATTAATAATACAATTATTTAATCAACGGTTTTACAATTCAGAAACGGTAGGTAGCGTTTTTGAAACGCTTTGGCATCATCACATTGGACCGTTTTTCTTGTACCAATGATGACTTTGCCGTTTTTGGTACCGTTTTTGGTGGCGTTTCAGAAACGGCACCAAAAACGGACCAGGAACAACGGCCTAACACACAAAATCAGTGTCACATACTTCATACTATGAATAGATAATACGATGAATACGGTCTACAATAAGTCAATTAAAGTCAATTAAGGTAAAACTTGTGATTATAATTAATGGTAAACTTTATTTTGTATTTTGACTCACCGTCTCGATATTCAGGTTATCTTTAGCGCTAGTTTCGAAGAATGGAATGTCCATTTGACTGGCAAGAGCCTGTCCCTCCTCCGTAGATACCTTCTTATCAGGCGCATCACACTTGTTACCGACTGAGAGAAGGTTACCAAATGATTAAAAACTGATTAAGGTATGTTACCAACTGCAGAGGAGCATTTTGAATTAAGGAGCCGTCAATCAATATACGAACATATGAGGACACTAAAAGTGGTACTTTTTAAACGAATTGTTGGTGTCATGTGGAGTTTAATGCTTGTATTTCTATATACATAGCACAGCACAGAATTGCTGCAGTATGAGGGTCACCATGTACCTATTTATAGATAACAGTTGTGTATGATTGCTATTCAGAACAAAGAATCATAGTTCAATATGAATCTAACACAAAACCGTCACGTTTTGTAAGCTGGAAGTTCACAACATGAAGATTACATCGTGTGAATATGCCAGAGTGTGATATGTGCCTGAGAGTGAACCCCCTCTCGCAAACACACACATACACACACAAACAAACATACACACTCAACAGTCCCCTGATTTTAAAAGGATGATGTAATGGTAGGACTGCAAGGTGAAGCGTTGTACATTATTATTAATACGCAGTGAGGACACACACCGGTTGATTTGATGTGCATTATCAAGTCATCTCTCAGAGTCTCGCATTACACTCAACAAAACAGTTTAATCTCTCAACTACCGGATAAAATACAGGCTAAAGTGACTCCCTGCCAAAGCCCCCCCCCCGCCCCCCTCCAAGACAATATCACATTGTCACCTCTATTCTATCAGCCCTAACTGTAATCCAAACCAGCAACCCCTAACCCTAATACTCGTCTTGACCCTAACTCAAACTGAGCTTTGTCCACTCACCGCTAAATTTTCAGAGATTAAATACAATAAAAGCGAAAACTACAAGCCTACAATATTAAGGTAATTATTTGCCTAATAGCGTTTAAGCCTAAAAGGGACTTATTGTATTTTGCGACATGTTAAATGTGATTTATGTTTTGTTGTATATAATTTAAAAGCCCTTAGAGGTGCCCTCCGGGGTTCCACAAAAACAACAACAACAACATACCAAGTAACCTGACTGACCACGTCATTCCACACTACATACCAAGTATCCTGACCACGTCATCACAGTTCTGCTCTATTTCCTGCAACCACCGCCGCACGTTACCAAAGGTGTCCAGGTTTGAGACGTCGTAAACCACCATAACTCCCTGAGTGCCCCGGTAGTAGGTCGCAGTTATAGTCCTGGCAAGGGAGGGTGAAGTTAGCAGTTATAGTCCTGGTAAGGGAGGAGTTAAGTTAGCAGTTATAGTCCTGGTAAGGGAGGAGTTAAGTTATAGTCCTGGTAAGGGAGGGGTAAGGGGGCAGTTATAGTCCTGGCAAGGGAGAGGTGAAGTTATAGTCCTGACAAGGGAGAGGTGAAGTTATAGTCCTGGCAAGGGAGGGGTGAAGTTATAGTCCTGGCAAGGGAGGGGTGAAGTTATAGTCCTGGCAAGGGAGGGGTGAAGTTATAGTCCTGGCAAGGGAGGGGCAGTTATAGTCCTGGCAAGGGAGGGGTGAAGTTATAGTCCTGGCAAGGGAGGGGTGAAGTTATAGTCCTGGCAAGGGAGGGGTGAAGTTATAGTCCTGGCAAGGGAGGGGTGAAGTTATAGTCCTGGCAAGGGAGGGGTGAAGTTATAGTCCTGGCAAGGGAGGGGTGAAGTTATAGTCCTGGCAAGGGAGGGGAAGTTATAGTCCTGGCAAGGGGGGTGAAGTTATGCAACAAGGGTAAGGGAGGGGTGAAGTTATAGTCCTGGCAAGGGAGGGGTGAAGTTATAGACCTGGCAAGGGAGGGGTGAAGGTAGAAGTTATAGTCCTGGCAAGGGAGGGGTGAAGTTATAGTCCTGGCAAGGGAGGGGTGAAGTTATAGACCTGGCAAGGGAGGGGTGAAGGTAGAAGTTATAGTCCTGGCAAGGGAGGGGTGAAGGTAGAAGTTATAGTCCTGGCAAGGGAGGGGTGAAGTTATAGACCTGGCAAGGAGGGGGGAGGGGTGAAGGTAGAAGTTATGGTCCTGGCAAGGAGGGAAGGAAGTTATAGTCCTGGCAAGGGAGGGGTGAAGTTATAGACCTGGCAAGGGAGGGGTGAAGTTATAGACCTGGCAAGGGAGGGGTGAAGGTAGAAGTTATAGTCCTGGCAAGGGAGGGGTGAAGTTATAGTCCTGGCAAGGGAGGGGTGAAGTTATAGACCTGGCAAGGGAGGGGTGAAGGTAGAAGTTATAGTCCTGGCAAGGGAGGGGTGAAGTTATAGTCCTGGCTAGGGTTACCGAATCGGGTAAATATTCGATATTCGAAATATTCGATATTCGATCTTCGAATATCGAATCATCGAATATCAAAAATAGGTATTCGATATTCGATTCGAAGCTGTCTCGAATATCATGATATTCGAAACTATTCGATATTCGCTCAGTATTCGATATTCATATTCGATATTCGGAAAGTTTCGATATTTGGGATATTCGATGCGATTCGGATATCGCTAGCTATTCGGTATTCGATATTCGGTATTCGAAAGTTTGAATATCATGATATTCGATACGATTCGATATTGGCTCAGTATTCGATATATTCGATATTCGATATTCGAAAGTTTCGAAATATCATGATATTCGAAGAAGTATTCGATATTCGATATTCGATTGAGCGAATATCGAATCTTCGAATATCGAATACTTGAATTTCACTATTCGATATTCGAATACCGAATATTTTCGAATATTCGAATTTATTCAATATTTTCGAATATATTCGAAAAATATTCGCTATTATTCGATATTCGATGATTGGATATTCGCCCGATCGAATATCGAATATCGAATATCGAATAGTAAAATTCCAAGTATTCGATGTTCGATGATTCGATATTCGGTCAATCGAATATCGAATAGTGAAATTCCAAGTGTTCGGTATTGAAGATTTCGATATTCGTTCGATCGAATATCGAATACCGAATATCGAATAGTTGTTAGGAAATATATGATATTGATATTCCGGTATTCGCTCGAGCGAATGAATATCGAATATCGAATACTTTTTCGAATACCCTGATATTCCGAAACTTTCGAATATCGAATATCGAATATCGAATATTCTACGAATATCGAATCAGGGCGAATATCAAAATATTCGATCCGACTGAATATCGAATATTGGAATATCGAACCCAAGTTTCGAATACTTTCGAATATATTCGGCAACCCTAGTCCTGGCAAGGAGGTGTAGTTATAGTCCTGGCAAGGGAGGTGAAAGTATAGTCCTGGCAAGGAGGGCAGTTATAGTCCTGGTAAGGGAGGGGGTAGTTATAGTCCTGGCAAGGGAGGTGAAGCCATAGTCCTGGCAAGGAGGGTATAGTAGTCCCGGCAAGGGAGGGGTGAAGTTAGGTCCTGGCAAGGGAGGGGTGAAGTTATAGTCCTGGCAAGGGAAGGGTGAAGTTATAGTCCTGGTAAGGGAGGGTAAAGTTATAGTCCTGGCAAGGGAGGGGTGAAGTTATAGTCCTGGCAAGGG
Source organism: Beroe forskalii (assembly GCA_011033025.1). Lineage (NCBI taxonomy): Eukaryota > Metazoa > Ctenophora > Nuda > Beroida > Beroidae > Beroe > Beroe forskalii. The sequence goes on from WFMF01000225.1 coordinate 71,637, forward strand.
AGGGGTGAAGGTAGAAGTTATAGTCCTGGCAAGGGAGGAAGTTGTAGTCCCGGGCAAGGAGGGGTGAAGGCAACAAAGAGGGACCAGTAACCAATACAATGCTAGAATTATCACAACCAATTCCAAGGAAGAAGATTCTGATCATTTTGACAAACTTTTGAGAATAAAAGTACTGCAACAAAGTCGAGTTTCATTATGTCAGTACGGTACTAATTGCAAAATACAATTATGCTGTATTTGTAATGTAAAATACATAATTATGCTGTATTTTTACTGTGTAAAATACATAATTATGCTGTATTTGTACTGTGTAAAATACATAATTATGCTGTATTTGTACTGTGTAAAATACATAATTATGCTGTATTTGTACTGTGTAAAATACATAATTATGTTGTATTTGTACTGTGTAAAATACATAATTATGCTGTATTTGTACTGTGTAAAATACATAATTATGCTGTATTTGTACTGTGTAAAATACATAATTCTACTGTATTTGTACTGTGTAAAATACATAATTATATTGTATTTGTACTGTGTAAAATACATAATTTCTAGAATAGTTAGGAACCATTACTGTAAAACATATATTCCATTACTGATTTACAGGAGACACACCAAACATCAGTTATATCAGATAGTAGTACAGTATATACAGATATCGTCTTTGTGGTGTAAATTGTACACTGTACATGGCACATGACACGCCCTCATACACACACAGTTCACATCCTCACAAGTGCAAAGTAGGCCTGATGACATGATGTGAAGGTTACAGGGTATGATCTGTGGGCAGAGTAAGATCATATACAGTACATTTCAAGTGTACGTACACGTCAAGTCGTCAAAAAGAAAATATGGCTGGAATGGATCTGAGATGCAAAAAAACCATGCACACCTTACTCAGAACAGCAAGGATTTTGAGGCTGGAAATAAATTCACATTAAAATTACCACACTCCCTAGCACTTCCTGTTAACTGTACCTGACTAGTATAGTAGTATATGATTAATGTTCCGATACACATTGTTTAAAAGAAACACAATTTGTATAAACCTATAAGGACAGTCACTAAACTCTACTCCTGGTGCTCTACTCAGTACAAGAGCAGGCTGGTACTATGGTCTTGTGATGCGTATATTCGTGCTTTGATCCAACTAATTTCCTGTGTGTTTTGCATTCATCCTATGAGCCTTGAAAGGCGTGCTGTACTTACCTGTTACTTACTAATTACTATCCTGGTATTCGCTGAAGTAACGTACAAGATAGCACTGGTGGTGATGACTGAATATCATCTGATTTTAGGGACCCATGTTATAACTCACTTGCCTTAGATCAAGTTACAGAGTACACTGCAATGTGTATTGTGTTACATTCCTACCATATGTTAGCTAAACAACACTCATAGTCTCAACTCTCAAATGTACAGGAAACATGCGAGGTTATATAGGCAGAACTCTTTACATCACAGTCCTTGTAGCTCAGAAGCTTATACTACGATCATACACTGTTCATTGGCCACTTGCCAGTTTGCAGTAGCCACTGACATTGCATCTTGCAATTACTACCTCTCTGCGGCAGCACGAGTGAACCAATGTTTGAGTTGAGTTTGGAAGAAAGTTTGCCAAGAAAGATGAAGCGGCTTAATTGAGATTCCAAGCTGGCTATTCCGGCATGTAACGAGAATAGTCAAGAGTGATGCGACACTGTAAATCTAGCACGAAATGACTGTGTAAAACAAAGGACGAAGTAATAAATTGAGACAATTACAAGGAACGGGCGGTATTAAGGAGTTTACCTGAATCTCTCTTGACCAGCAGTATCCCATATCTGCAGCTTGACTTTCTCGCCTTCCACTTCAATGGTTCTGATCTTGAAATCAACCCCAATTGTTGTAATGTACGTTCCTGTGACATAGTACAAGCTTAGCAGTTAATAACAATGATTACCGCAGCAGAAGTAGACCACCAATAACCAAAAGAGAATACTTTAACCTCTGTATGTGTGTCATACAGCCAGCAAGAAATCAGACTCGCCATGGCAATTAGGTCGCTTTACCAAAAGAATCAAGTGTCTTAAATTGAACACACTATACACAATCAGAATTGAAAGAATTTAAGATCATGATGTCGATCTTTGAATTTTTGAATATTTGTCGTGTATTTTATCTGATATCCAGATTCATGAACTGTAAGATAAATCATGTTTCTTATTTGTAAACAATTTATATATATATGCATTTCATTATTCACGAATAAGAATGCATACCAGAAAAGAGGTTGTCAGAGAATCTGAGGAGGATGCTACTCTTTCCCACCCCACTGTCTCCTATGATCAGGAGCTTGAAGAGATGGTCGTAGTCGTTAGGCATGGTCCTCTATCAAAACAACAACTACTTCTGATGATGACAGAAAGGATCGCTAAGGTGCTTATCTTTGTTTGTGTGACATCCTCAAGTGTTCCATGCATTAGAATATCTCCTCCTTAGACATTTAGATGCAGTAATAATTTATACTCAAATGGGTTTCAAAACACAGAGGAAAGTTTTTAAAAATATTAGTTCAAACTTCATTTCACTTTTCTTTCATACCTCTTATTCAAAATATCTTGCCTCAGAAAATCATCCTTCATTTATAAGATTTAGGGAATTGAAACAGAATGTAGCACTTTTATAATATAATTATAGTCTTATCTGATGATGAATAAAAATATTTAAACTTTCAGAAAAAAAAACATTAACTGAAAAAATTTCAAATGTTTAATTTAATCCATTCATATAAAATCAAAAATTTTTATTTCTGACTGATAACTTATACTAACCACAATTTACTATATACCACAGAATAATGGCATACACAAACGCAATGCTTTTTTGAGGTTAGTACTATAAGAGGATAAACATCAATAAAATTCAAATTACATGACATCCAGTCATGAGTTCTTTGTCGACAAATGAGAACAGATAGCACAATTTTGTGATGAGGGTGGCCCAGTTACTCAGTGTACATTGTTGTGTATTTAAACACAGTTGATTATTAAATCACGACTCTCACCCATATCGAATAACATCCACAGATTTATGAATCATTTCTGAGTCTGAGTCATCTCAAAAATGTTTCATGAATTTGATGATTGATTTTTAAGCATTTAGTATTAGTAAGAGATCATCTTGTGTAGTCAATATGCTTCCAGATAAATCGACTATACAATTGTAATCATGAAGTTAGAGCCCAATTCATGATCTAATCTTGTACTTAGAAAAACCAAATAATTTGCCTTTCATTATATTTCTTTTACAATGAAAAAGTTTATCAATACACTTGAAAGCTTTAATGCTTTTCTATCAAACACAGTGCAGAATTCATATTAGGATCTATGTATAATACATCATACATAAAAAGATTTAAAAAGATCCCTAAATTCAAATAACCACACTTTTGTTACAAGATCTATGTAATAAGAAAAACATAAGTTTAATCATAGCTAAAATACTCGATCTAATAATATACTCATTACACAACCATCCTGATAAATAATTAAAACGAAACCAATTTTCATAACATTAACATATTAATCTCTTACAAAAGATGTTCTAAAATCAAAAAATCCTTTAACTCGAGCAACATGGTATGAAACATTCTCAGAGACAACATAAAGAACAACACAATAAAAGATGACATCAGGAACCCAGGACCAAGGCAACCATGCAATTGCCCTAGCATGTATCAGCCTCATCCAGCCTTCAGAACATTCATGTTTGACCAATGAAATGATGTACTGAATTCTAACATGAGATGGAACTGTAAGGCAATGTTTGCAAAGTAATGCAACATCAATGCATTCAATAATAGAAAGTACACCAGATAGAAGTCCAAGCTCATATTCTGTTTCAAAGAAGTATATGGGAATTAGCCACACGTATGGCACAATCGTTCCCCACATTATAATTTGAAGATGGAAAGTAAATCCTGGTAGCTGATTCATAATTTGTGACATTGTTTTCACAAGTGGATAAGCAATGTCAGAATAATTGAAAACGAGGATATATCCTCCAAGTAATCGGGGGCAATGCATTGCACCGATGAATAAGAAAATCATGGTATTTCTTGACTCCATAAATGGATTAGGATTTGAAATGTTATCATTTTGATTCAGAATTTTTGTTTCATTTACCTCTGCAGTATCTGAATCAGAATAGTTAAAAACAAAGTGTAAAATCTTCATTAGAATCCATGCAAGAAACAAGAAACCAAATCCCCACTTAAGAATCTTTGATCTCAAACCCTGAATTTGTATCATATCATTTTCAGAGTTATCACTTGTTGGTCTGAGAGGTTGATTAGAGAAATTTCTTTCAAATTCTGCCCTATTTAGAGATGCATCTCTTTTATTATCTACATTTTCATATATGATTGGTATTAAGTTTTGAAGTGCTATATTAACTGCAGGAACAGTTTCAATGCGCATTCTACAGGATGGACAATTGAATTGTGCCCTCTGAGAAGACCACAATTCTGCCAAGCAGTTCCTACAGAAAGAATGCCCACAAACAAGAGTTGTAGGTTCATAGAGCAGTTCAAGACATATTGTGCACTCAAGATCTTTGCAGTAGCTACACTCTTGATCACTATCATCATGCTTAGGAATTCTATGTTGATTCAAAGAATTCATGCTTTGAAGAGGAAAATCATTTCTGCTAGAAAAATCAGAGTTATAAATGTAGTCATCACTTGATTCACCATCTTTTGACTGACACATTATTTGACAGATCTTCGAAGTCCATGCTTGTTTTTCCTCTTGTGTGAATGCCCTAAGGTACCATGTAGTGTTCTCTGTTACTATATCAAAGCCATGTTTAGCTAAACTGTTAATAACTGTGGCATTTTTACCAATAAGATAGGTTGTCCCACGGCGCTGTTGTAGAGTGTCTTTACTGAGATAATAGCATAACCTGTTATGATACAGAATGAAAAACCTACTCTGCCATCCTTTCAATACATTTGTCCATTTCTTCATACACCCAGAAAATATAATATTTGCTTTCTGGGAATTGATTGCATTTATCCATGAAGACTTGTCCTCAAATGTTGATGCTTTTAAAAAAAGTTTGCTGTTCCTTAATGAGTCTACAACAGTAAATGCATTGCCACCTTCATTTAGGATGCTTACATTCAGGAGATGGATATGTACATCATTTCCAGAGGTTGATTTGTATGACAAATACTCAGAAGAGAGGATGAAAGATTTGCAACTCCATTTTAGCCATGATTTATACTTCTGTAACTCGCCATTTTTAACCTCATTTGTCATTCCTAAGGTATAAATGAAATTCAACAAATGAACACTCAATTTATATTCAAATCACCAGGAAAAATTTCTTCAGTACATCAATTTGCAAAACAATCTGATGGACTCAATTCAAATTGTAAAGTTCAAGAAACAAGAAAAAATTTACAAAATAAGGTTATACTTTAGGCTCTGATTTGGATGGAAATTTGCTTTAGGACCAACTTTCTTGAATGAAAATGCAAGGAGGCACACCACTATGAATGCTGTACATTCAATTTACTGTTTCAGGCCGAACGACGACATAGGAACCTCACAACCTGATCCATGCAACACCCCATTCCACCCTCAAACTGCAACCTCCTCCTCCTCCCTCAATCCAACACCTTCAACTCCACTCTCAACTTGTCTTGACTCACCTTCACACCTTTGCAACATGAGTGGAGCCTTTAGTCCTGTCACGCCCATATTTGTTGCTGGGGGAAATATGGTGAAAGATGATGAGTCCCATTCAGATGAACTGGTGGTTCTAAACGAGATTCTAAAGTACCAAGAAAGTGGAAGTAACTGGTCTGGAGTGCAAACATTTCATAAAAATCCAGAAAAATAAGGATATTTTAGTCTGCTCGAAATCCTTGATACACCCAAAGACAAGGACAAAGAAAAGTGGGATGAGCTAGATGCCCTAGTTAGGCATGAGCTGGAAAAAGCACCGGGCAGCAGCATTTATGAAAAAGTGGCAAAGTTTAAGGATATCCTCTACACAGTGATAACAGAGAAATATGGTACAAGAGAACATCACCAACATAAAAAAGGAAGAAAGGAACATCTTCATCAGCAGAAGAAGGAAATACGTAGAAGAAAGAGTCAAAACAAAGATATAAGGAACTTCTCAGACAAGCAGCCTCACATAGTGAAGTTAACGATGAAAGAGCGAAATGGCCCAAGCTGGTTAGACCATGCCATTACACACTTTTTCAAACTAGTGGGGGCCGAGCCCCCCCCCCCCTAGATTTTTTCTAGGGGGAGGGGGGCTTTTCAAAACTAAGGGGGGCCAAAATTTACATGAGCAAATTTTCATTTTTCATAGACCTAATTTTCACTATTTTGCATTAACATACAACTAAAATCTCTGTCTAACTCAACTTAATCTTAACTTCCTTTCAATATTCAAATTTTTTCGAAAATCTTAGGTAGGGCCAAAGCCCCCTCAGATTTTTCTAGAGGGGGCCTGCCCCCCCCCCCCCTTAGGAGCCTGGGGGCTCTGTAGTCCCATGGTTTTGACTTCACAAGCTCCATCTACAGGAAGTTAACATCAGAGGAAAGGATCAACAAGCCAGCAACAATGTTGAGTTTGAAAAGAACCCCTTCGAGTTTGTGAAGAACAACATCACCTCCACAGAATCTAAGCAGCAGCCTAACCCAAAGTGTGATGTTAAGGAAGCCACTTGATTCTTCACAGAGATATAGTGATGATAAACGAGATGAGAAGAATTTGGCAGCTATGTCAGGTCCAGGAACAACAAAAGTGCCCCTTGACCAGATGGAATTCAATACGTCATGTACAAGAAATGCACCACAATTCGATCCTTCCTCCACTTGGCACTGGTAGAGTGCTGGGGACAATGTAGAATCCCTGAGGGGGATCGAATTTCCCTGAAATTCTTGATCTCAAAGACAGCCAGCAGTAGGAAGCTAGAGGACTTCAGAGACATTACACTGTTCAATGCTTCTGAGAACTGACAGATAAAGAGGAAAAGCTGTTCAGGTATCATTCATTGATCTCAAGAATGCATTTGGTTCTACAAAGCACAATCTCATTGCAGCTGCTCAAAAGCAACAGTGGTACCATGTGTTATATATCTGATAATATACTAATATAAAAGCCCCCTGCCAGATTAGAACAACGCCACACTAGGTATTGAATTCGCCACACTATAAAAATGATCGCATTGTTAAGATGATATTCGCCACAGGCCACACCCTATGCGTTAACTTTCTAAGAATGCGTGTAAAGTGCAGGGTAATATTCGCCACACTAGCATTATATTCGCCAAAGTGGTCGCATGTTTGTAAACACACGCAATGCTAAGCAATTATTCGCCTGTTTTATAAACAATCTTCGTAGACTCTATTTCGCCGTGTAAGGAAATTATTCGCCTACTGGGTAACACATTCATTCTTAGAGAATAATTCGCCGTGTTTGGAAATTATTCGCCTACTGGGTTACATATTTATTCTTAGAGAATATTTCGCCGTGTTCGGAAAATATTCGCCTTAGAAAATATTTCGCCGTGTTAATAAAATATTCGCCGTATGTTATGATAACATGTACACTCTAAACTAATTAAGTTAAACATAGCAGCCCCACCCTGACCTTGATTCACAAAGTTGCACTTAGCAATACAAACCTACTGTGTATGTAAATTTAAGCATTCATATTTTTCAGATTAAACATATCATAATGGCCCGTTTTTATACCATGAGAGCATCACATAGTAACATAGTACGACAGAGTCAGATTGGGGAACGGACATTTCATCTCGCGACACGTTATATCACGACATTTCATCTCGCGACATTTCGTCTCTGACACTTCATCTCAATGTACGACATTTCATCTCGTACTGTAACTTGATTGTATCCTGAAGTACGACTTTGATCTCCCGAGTGCAAAGTTTCATCTCAAAGGGTACGGCACTCCATCTCTTACTGCAACTTGATTGTACTGTAAAGTGCATCATTTGACCTCGAAAGTACGACATTTTATATCCAAGGCTACGACACTTCATCTCTGGGTATGGCACCTCTTATCAGGGAAGAACACTTGATATCAGGGTACGTCACTTTATCTCAGACTGCGACATTTCATCTCTGGGTACGACCTTCATCTCAAAGTACGACACTTCATCTCAGGGTAAAAAAATTATCTCAGACTGCGACACTTCATCTCAGGGTACGACGCTTCATCTCTGGGTACGACACTTAAAATCTCAGACTACGATATTTTATCTCTGGATACGACACTTCATCGTAGACTTTAATTCGCTATGTTAGGAAAATATTCGCCTACTGGGTAACACATTTATTAATACAGAATATTTCGCTGTGTTAGAAAAATATTCGCCTATCGGGCAACACATTCATTCTAAAAGAAATTTTCGCCGTGTTTGGAAAATATTCGCTTGCTGGGTATCAAATTTCTTTTTGGAAAACATTTCGCCGTGTTAGATAAAATATTGTGGTATGTTATGATTACAATATGTACACTCTAAGTTACACACATCAACATTCAACCCCACCCTCACCTTGATTCGCATCTGTACAAAATGTGTTCTAACTTGACTCCTGAAATTCTATTTCATATTTTGAACAGATGATGTATCAATGTACACGAAGTTGCACTTAGCAATCCAGAGCTACTGTGAATTATGTAAATTTAAGCATCTATTATACTTTTCGGATTAAACACAATGTTATGTCATATTGGTTCGTTATAGCCTAACAGAGAGCCTGTTTTCATATGATCATAAGGGCATCACAGTACGACGGAGCGAAGTTTAGTAGTTTAGTCGTCGAGTCGAGTCGAGTCGAGTCGTCGAGTCGAGTCGAGTCCAGTCGTTGAGTCGAGTCGTCGAGTCGTCGAGTCGTTGAGTCGAGTCGTCGAGTCGAGTCGTCGAGTCGAGTCGTCGAGTCGTCGAGTCGAGTCGTCGAGTCGTCGAGTCGTCGAGTCGAGTCGTCGAGTCGAGTCGTCGAGTCGTCGAGTCGTCGAGTCGTCGAGTCGTCGAGTCGAGTCGAGTCGTCGAGTCGAGTCGTCGAGTCGAGTCGTCGAGTCGAGTCGTCGAGTCGAGTCGTCGAGTCGAGTCGTCGAGTCGAGTCGTCGAGTCGAGTCGTCGAGTCGAGTCGTCGAGTCGAGTCGTCGAGTCGTCGAGTCGAGTCGAGTCGAGTCGTCGAGTCGAGTCGTCGAGTCGAGTCGTCGAGTCGTCGAGTCGAGTCGAGTCGTCGAGTCGAGTCGTCGAGTCGAGTCGTCGAGTCGAGTCGTCGTCGAGTCGAGTCGTCGAGTCGAGTCGTCGAGTCGAGTCGTCGAGTCGAGTCGTCGAGTCGAGTCGTCGAGTCGAGTCGTCGAGTCGAGTCGTCGAGTCGAGTCGTCGAGTCGAGTCGTCGAGTCGAGTCGTCGAGTCGAGTCGTCGAGTCGAGTCGTCGAGTCGAGTCGAGTCGTCGAGTCGTCGAGTCGAGTCGTCGAGTCGAGTCGTCGAGTCGAGTCGTCGTCGAGTCGTCGTCGAGTCGTCGAGTCGAGTCGTCGAGTCGAGTCGTCGAGTCGAGTCGTCGAGTCGTCGTCGAGTCGAGTCGTCGAGTCGAGTCGTCGAGTCGAGTCGTCGAGTCGAGTCGTCGAGTCGTCGAGTCGTCGAGTCGAGTCGTCGAGTCGAGTCGTCGAGTCGTCGAGTCGAGTCGTCGAGTCGAGTCGTCGAGTCGTCGAGTCGAGTCGTCGAGTCGAGTCGTCGAGTCGTCGAGTCGTCGAGTCGAGTCGAGTCGTCGAGTCGTCGAGTCGTCGAGTCGAGTCGTCGTCGAGTCGGTCGAGTCGAGTCGTCGAGTCGAGTCGAGTCGAGTCGTCGAGTCGTCGAGTCGAGTCGTCGAGTCGAGTCGTCGAGTCGAGTCGTCGAGTCGAGTCGTCGAGTCGAGTCGTCGAGTCGTCGAGTCGAGTCGTCGAGTCGTCGAGTCGTCGAGTCGAGTCGTCGAGTCGTCGTCGAGTCGAGTCGTCGAGTCGTCGAGTCGTCGAGTCGAGTCGTCGAGTCGAGTCGAGTCGTCGAGTCGAGTCGTCGAGTCGAGTCGTCGAGTCGAGTCGTCGAGTCGTCGAGTCGTCGTCGAGTCGTCGAGTCGAGTCGTCGAGTCGTCGAGTCGAGTCGTCGAGTCGTCGTCGAGTCGTCGAGTCGAGTCGTCGAGTCGTCGAGTCGAGTCGTCGAGTCGTCGAGTCGAGTCGTCGAGTCGAGTCGTCGAGTCGAGTCGAGTCGTCGAGTCGAGTCGTCGAGTCGAGTCGTCGAGTCGAGTCGTCGAGTCGAGTCGTCGAGTCGTCGAGTCGTCGAGTCGTCGAGTCGTCGAGTCGAGTCGTCGAGTCGTCGAGTCGAGTCGTCGAGTCGTCGAGTCGAGTCGTCGAGTCGTCGAGTCGTCGAGTCGAGTCGTCGAGTCGAGTCGTCGAGTCGAGTCGTCGAGTCGAGTCGAGTCGTCGAGTCGTCGAGTCGAGTCGTCGAGTCGTCGAGTCGTCGTCGAGTCGTCGAGTCAGGTCGAGTCGTCGAGTCGAGTCGTCGAGTCGAGTCGAGTCGCCGAGTCGAGTCGTCGAGTCGAGTCGCCGAGTCGAGTCGAGTCGAGTCGTTGTGTCGTCGTGTCGTCGAGTCGTTGAGTCGTCTTGTCGTCGAGTCCTCGAGTCGAGTCAAGTCAAGTTGTCGAGTCGAGTCGTCGAGTTGAGTCGAGTCGGGCTACTTTGATACTGACCTACTTGGATACTGCCATTACCGGTAATCTTCACCGTGGACTTGAATTTGAAATTGAAGGATGCGAAACAATGGACCTGATGAAGCGGTGATTATGCTCGTCCTTGGACTTGAATTTGAAATTGAAGGATGCGAAACAATGGACCTGATAAGCATTGTAAAAGGTTATTTTTGCTGCTGACACGGAACTGACAGGTGTGAGAGGATGGGTCAAAAAAAGCGGTAATAAGCGGTACTTGTAGTTCTGGTAAATCACAGTATAAAGCAGCAGAAAATGCCGGTTCTTACTGGTATTCTCCCACTTTGCATTAGATCGGTCCGAAAAGATGATAAACGGTAATTTCATTCCCCAGTCCTAGATCGGGATGATGCGGCTTGTTACCAAGGAAAAACCGTCAAGTACTCGACTCTCCGTATAAGGCTATAACGAGCTGATATGATATTATGATGTGTTTAATCTGAAAAATATGAATGCTTAAATTTACATACACAGTAGGTATGTATTGCTAAGTGCAACTTTGTGTACATCAACACATCATCTGTTCAAAATATGAAATAGAAAAATTTCAGGAGTCAAGTTAGAACACATTTTGTACAGATGTGAATCAAGGTCAGGGTGGGGCTGCTATGTGTAACTTAATTAGTTTAGAGTGTACATGTTATCATAACATACGGCGAATATTTTATTAACACGGCGAAATATTTTCTAAGGCGAATATTTTCCGAACACGGCGAAATATTCTCTAAGAATAAATTTGTAACCCAGTAGGCGAATAATTTCCAAACACGGCGAATTATTCTCTAAGAATGAATGTGTTACCCAGTAGGCGAATAATTTCCTAACACGGCGAAATAGAGTCTACGAAGATTGTTTATAAAACAGGCGAATAATTGCTTAGCATTGCGTGTGTTTACAAACATGCGACCACTTTGGCGAATATAATGCTAGTGTGGCGAATATTACCCTGCACTTTACACGCATTCTTAGAAAGTTAACGCATAGGGTGTGGCCTGTGGCGAATATCATCTTAACAATGCGATCATTTTATAGTGTGGCGAATTCAAGACCTAGTGTGGCGTTGTTCTAATCTGTATAAAGAACTATTTCAATGGCGACGAGAATCAAGGTTGAACCGCTTTCAACATCCTGTTGTGTAAAATCCTGGTTTGAGAGATACGAGTTCCATGTTCTAGCGGGGGATCACCTTACTGAAGTGCCAGAATTGGCAGAGGATAGATCCAATGAAGCTGTTAGAAATGCAGCTATTAAGAAGAACTTAGCATTATTTGTCTCCAAGTGTGATGAAGGTATGTTCAAATTGTTGAAATCATTAGCATCTCCAAGGAACATTGGTGATTGTTCATATGAGGAGTGCAAAACTCTGATATTAGACCATCTGGCTCCTGCACCAACTAAATTTGCTCAACGCTACAAATTAAGGAGTTGTATTCAAGAGAGTGATGAATCAACAGCAACTTACATATCCAGACTGAGGGAGATTGCAAATGAGTGCGAGTTCACAAACTATAGTGAGGCAATCCTTGATCAATTGCTGGCAGGTCTCAAAGATCAGAAGGTCGTTTCAGAACTGTTGGTTCAAGAAGATTTGACTCTAGACACGGCCGTGAAGGAGGCATTGAGCAAGGAACAAGCAAACAAAGAGGCTCGATATATGAACAGCGTGACATCAACTAGTGGAGAGGCATCAAAATCTGTAAACTCGGTTAAAACTGTACCATCATTCAAACGAACTGTTAACATGAAAGGACCCTACAAGAAAAGAGGGGAGAGTTCAGGCACCCAGAAAGACAGTGGTAAAAACAAGTCTGGGAAGCAGAAGGGGCTTAAGTGTGGTCGGTGTGGTCTGAAGGGGCACGATGCTGACAACTGCCAAGTCCGGTGTTTCCGTTGCAACAAAGTGGGACACACTGAGAAGAAATGCAAGCAGAAGCAGAATGAGCGTGTTCACAACATTGAACAGGAAGAGGAGAGAGACTATGAGTTTGGTATAGATGAGAGTTGTCTGAATGTGTTAGATGAGGAACTGTACGATGAATGCTATCGTGTGGAGACAGGTATTAGAAATGGTAATGCTAATACATGTGTGTGTCTTTGCTCTGATTTTTCTCATGAATCTAATGCATGTTCTTATCTTTGCTCTCAAATTGTTGAAACTGAATCTTCCAATTTGCAAGTTGCTAAATGCTCATTAAACACTGCTGATCTTAATGCTGATCTTAATGCTGATCTTAATGCTAATCTTAATGCTGATCTTAAATCTGCTGATCTTAATGATTCTTCATTGATTAATGTGTCTTATATATTGAGCACCAATTCTGCTACTAGTGTGATTGAAATTAATGAAGAGAGTGATTTAAATGATGATGCCAGTAACCCCCAGTTTAATGTAGAAATAAATCTTGAATGCTGTACGATTAACACTATTGATTGTGGTAAACCCTATGTTGAAGTTAGAATCAATGGTAAACTTTTATGTATGGAATTTGATTCTGGTTCGGCGGTTTCGGTAGTGAGCCAACAAACGTTGGCAGCCTGTGGTTTATCCAATCTAACCCTTAAACCCAGCAGGAAAACGTTACGTGTGGCAAACGGACAGATCAAGATGGTGGAAGGTTGCGCTGTGGTTGATGTAGAGTTAAAAGGTGACAAAGCTCGTGACATGCAGCTGTATGTAGCAGAAGACTTCCCCAGTCTCTTTGGGAGGCCGTGGATAACAAGGTTCTGTGGACAGAACTGGCTAGACAAGCTGCTACTGAACACCAGGTTAGTACACAGTGTTACCCCTGACAAATCCCATGAGGTGTCTGTGAGCTGTGAAAGCTGCTCTGGGAGTGGTGTCAGAAGGGGGGTTGAAACGCTTGCGGATGGCGTTACAGTAACTAACGGGTGGAAGGCTGAGAACACTTACACCAGTGTCAGTCAGTGCCGTAGTATCGCCCAGCTGAAGCAAAGCGAGGTTTTTAAGCCGGGATTAGGTCTCGTGGTGGGTGTTAAGGCGAGTTTGGTCCTGAAGGACAACTCCAAACCCATTATGCTAAAAGCCCGGAGTTTACCCTATGCTCTTAGAGACAAGGTGGAAGCTGAGTTAAACTCTATGGTAGAGGCCAACATTTTGTCTAAGGTTAGTGATAGTCCGTGGGGAACACCCCTGGTGCCGGTTGAAAAAGACGGTGGGCAAGCAGTGCGCATTTGTGGGGACTATAAATCGACCTTAAACAAGTGCGTTAGTACGAAACAATATCCTCTGCCTACCGTGGAAGAATGTTTTAACTCGGTCCAAGGCGGCCAGAAGTTCTCTAAAGTAGACATCAAAAAGGCCTATAATAACCTATTGATAAGGGAGGAAGATCGCGTGTTGACAACGCTGAATACACATAAGGGATTGTACCAATGGAACAGGTTGCCCTATGGTATCAGCAGCTCATCTGCAATTTTCCAGGCTGTCATGGATGACACTCTTTTGGGTGTGCCAATGACTTGTTGTCGAATCGATGACATTTTGGTGTCTGGAAAAGATGACGATGATCACTTGATCAACCTCAACAATGTGATAAATCGGTTGGAACTGCGAGGGTTTAAGTGTAAAATAGAGAAAACTTGCTTCATGCAGAGGGAAGTGGTGTATCTGGGCCATCTTGTATCTGCTGATGGGATCAAGCCCGTGCAGAGCAAGGTGGACAGCTTGTTAAAAGCACCGGAACCGAGAAATGTTGAGGAACTTGTTAGCTTTTTGGGGGCCGTTAATTACTACAGGAGGTATTTGCCAAAGTTATCGGCGGTGATTGCTCCTCTGGAGAAACTCAGAGCCAAGAATGTCAAGTGGGTGTGGTCGGGCACGGAACAGAAGGCGTTCAGCGCTTTGAAGAAGCTCCTTGCTTCCGACCAAGTATTGACATTCTATAATCCGAAGCTCCCGCTGAAACTGGATACAGATGCAGCAATTGGGGGTATCGGAGCAGTGCTGTCTCACGTTATGCCAAACGGAGAGGAGCGCCCCATAGAGTTCATTTCTCGTACCTTGTCACCTGCCGAGCGAAACTATGCTCAGATTGACAAGGAGGCTCTAGCTATAGTGTGGGCCCTGAAACGATTACATATTTACTTGTATATGCGACGTTTTACTTTGGTCACTGATCATCGAGCGTTGGTTCGCATATTTGGTGACAAACCGATTCCAGAAATGACAGCCGGTAGAATAACAAGATGGGCACTATTCATGATGAATTACCAGTATGATATTGAATATCGCAACACCAAGGACCATGCTAATGCTGATATGTTATCCAGGTTACCAAGAAGTGTGGAACACTCCGTGAAGGAGAGAGACGAGTTGGCTGACACGTTCACTCTGACCATGAGTGAGACTCTGTTAAATGCGGAGTTAGTGGCCTCGGAAACGAAGAAGGATCCAATACTGAGCAAAGTGTTGGAATACACTCTGAATGGGTGGCCGCAAAGCCTGAAGTGCGACGGTGACCTCAAAGCGTTCTGGAGTCGAAGAGACGAGCTGAGTCATGAGCTTGGATGCTTGACGTGGGGGGCTCGTGTTGTGATACCCGTGAAGCTGAGAAACACCGTGATGTCGATACTTCACTCAACTCACATCGGAGTATCAGGTATGAAAAGCTTGGCTAGGTCTTACGTATACTGGCCTCGTCTTGACACACAAATCGAGGATACTGCTCGGGCGTGTGAGACGTGTGGTAGATACGGTAAGAACCTTCCCAAAATCGTAGATCATCCCTGGGCTAAAACCAGTGCACCATTCCAAAGAGTCCATGCCGATTTTGCTGGTCCATTCTTAGGTAGCATGTGGCTATTGATGGTTGATTCCTACAGTAAGTGGCCAGAAATCATACAAATGAACGCTAACACGACATCAAGTGCCACGATTCGTGCTTTCAGATCCGTATTCTCCCGTACAGGTATACCCATCTGTTTGGTGACGGACAACGGTCCTCAGTTTGTGTCCGATGAGACGGAGAACTATCTCAAGTCAAGTGGCATCAAACACGTAACAGTTCCGACATATTCCCCAAAGTCCAACGGGATTTGTGAACGTTTAGTGCAGTCGTTCAAAACGAGAATGAAGAAAATGTCGGAGTCCTGCAAAGACACTTCAAAGAACTTGCATGATTTCCTGTTAACATACAGGAATACTCCCCATTCGTCAACAGGACAGACACCTGCAGTTTTGGCGTTTAACAGAACACTACGATCGAAACTGCACCAGATTCAGCCTGCTGACAGTCAGAGAAAGCAAGAACTGCAGTCAGAGAAACTGCAAGAGGTGATCAACGAACAACCAAAGACGAGAGAGTTTCGAGAAGATCAACCCGTTTTTGTGAAAATGGATGATAAGAGCAGCTGGGAACAGGCTCAAATTGTTAGAAGATTGGGCGAGAACTCGAACAACTACGAAGTCCAGCACGAAAACCGAGTGGTCAAGAAACATGCTGATGTCATTAAACCACGTTTTACCCCAGTCATCAGCATGAAGAAGAACGAGATCCCGGAACAACAGAAAGAACGGCTAACCAGAGAGCTAGCTCGCTCTAATCTCAAGTTTCAGAAATTGGATGAGACTCTAGAGAGGAGACGTTTGAGAGCGGGAACTCTGGGAGTTAAGGAAAGCCGCAGCCCAGGGACTTCAGGAAAGCAAGCTTCCCCTGCCGTTGAAGCTAATGCATCAACTGGGACGTCTGCTTCCCCAATGAATCCAACGGTAAGTACAGGCTCCTCTGAACCACGTACTAGATTAAGTAGAAATGCTAAAAGTGCCGCCATAGTTAAGATGAAAAACATGAGCTGATAACGTTAAATTCACCGTTTTAAAGATTTTAATCAATGTAACAGACGTATTTATATGACACTATGTGATAATTTATAGAGATTATATTTATTTAATTTATTGAATGCCGTTATATTTTAAATATGTGATTGAATCAGATGGATCATTTAATTCTTTACAGATATAGACAATTTTAAAGGATTGTGTAAGTCACATTTTCATTGTTAAACCCCTGTGTGAAAGGAGGAAAGGTAATTTGATCTTGTTTTCAATATTCGGATGTTTGGCAATTTCGGGGTCACACGAGAGTATGTTATTTTACGTAACGCGCGATACTCTTTTGCTAGTCCGAGTTTAAGTTTTCCGCACTGTTTGTGCTTGTTTTATTTCGCGCGTCGCGAGCGCGCTGAGCCGCGCGGTCCTTGAGGCCGACGTACAACCTGACTAGCGAAAGGCTCGCCGAGGGGGATTGTTATATATCTGATAATATACTAATATAAAATACTCCCTAGCCTCTTATGTTTTAGATAAACCAACGAGTTTCATTGACTACTATAAAGAACTATTTCACCAACTCGGCAACGAGACTGATTGTGATACCTTTCCACTACGTGCTGGCCATAAATGTACTAACGATTCCTCAACGCTATATCGTTGAGTATTAAAATTCAGCTCATTTTTGGTCAGTACGTGCATGGACTAGTAAGTCACATTTGTAATTCGTCTGTAAAGGTTGGTAACGGCTAAACGGTATGGGGACAGTTAATAACGTTATGTAGAACGGGATATATGTCATAAACTATTCTAGCAAATCCGCAAAAATAACTAATCAACTTTAATTATCAAACTTTCACTAAATTAATTATTCTCAAAAAATTTCCCTGAAGCGCGATGAGTTAAGTTCTCCAAGCTATACAACAGAAACTTAATTCGGCAATGTAAGCTCAGCGATCTCCCATGGTATGCTTCTTTCGCGCTTATCCTTCCCCCTTCTTCGTAGTTTTAAATAAAGTTTGTTTGCTAGGCTTTTTGTTTTTGTTTGGTTTGCAGGATTTTCTAGGTTACATACTAGGTTGTTTGACGAACAGTCTCACAGGGCTCTCGACTCTGGCCGGCCTGAAACAATTTTTCAGTAAAGACTATGGATAGAGTGATAAATAGCAAGGGTAGAGCAGGTCCAAAAATAGGCTCTATGAACTGCAACGGTCTGGGGAACAAAAGTAAACGGAATAAAGTATTAACGTGGCTACAACAGAAGCAAGAGAACATAATATTCTTACAGGAAACACATTCAACAGCTGAACTCGAAACGGAATGGGAAAATAACTGGCAGGGCAAAATTTACTTTAGTCATGGATCGTCAAATTCTAAGGGAGTAGCTATTCTGATTAAAAATAATGAAGATATAGAAGTGAAAAAGATTAAACATATATGTCAAGGCAGAGTATTATTACTAGACATAATGTACAACTCAGTTAAATATTGCCTTGTAAATAACTATAGTCCGAACAACGACGATCATGGTTTTATTGAGAATGTGTTTACTGAATCCCTCGGCAGATCTAGGGAAGATTATTTGATTATGGCGGGGGATTGGAATACAGTTCTTAATAATGACCTAGATAAATTAGGCAGAACACCACAGCACGCTAACAAATATTATCAGAGCTATATTAACACGATGATAAGCGACTATGGTCTCTCGGATGTGTTCCGAAGATCAAGAGGGGAGGAACGGAAATACACACATTTCAATAAAACGTATAAAACAGCGGCTAGATTAGACTTCTTCCTAATAGATGATAACCTATGTGATTTTCCAGTATGTGATACAGATATCAGCCATGGATATAACTCAGATCATAGCTATCTAACGCTAAACATTCAAGGTAGCACTATTGAGAGGGGAAGGGGGCTACTGGAAGTTTAATAATTCGCACCTACAAGATGAGGGCTTTGTAGCTGAGGTTAGAAGGATTATAGAGGAAACCACTAACTCTAGCTTTGACTCCTACACAGGGCTTTGGGATGTAATTAAATTCAGGATCAAGGATTATGCTATTAGATATGGTTCGAATAAGAAAAAAGAAGTATTACTAGAAAAGGATAAGTTATTAAAAGATATTGAAAGAATTAAGAGTACCTCAAACTTCATGAATGTCGAGGCCCTTAGAAGTGAGCTTTTTGAAGCCGAGGTAAAGCTAAATAAGATATTAGATAGCGAAACTCAAGGCATAATTACGAGGGCTCGAGCCCAATGGACTGAAAAAGGGGAAAGGTCCACTAAATATTTCTTTGGGCTAGAAAAAGTAACAGTAAAAAAGAAAAGTATCATGAAATTACTTGATGATAATAATAGAGAACTATACGAGCAAGACGAAATCTCAATGCATGTTGTAGAGTTTTATAGAAAGCTATTTAGAACAAGAAACGGTTGTAAGGAAAGTATGAAAGAGTACATAGCGACATCCAACACTGAATGTTTGAATGATGAAATTAAAGAGCGTTTAGGCTGCCTCAATGGCCTGAGGCTGCCTAAAATGAGCGATTTAGGCAGCCTCACAGGGTAGGTTAAGGCCATTTGAGGCAGCCTAATTAGGCGGGTTAACTGAGGCTGCCTCAAATCTGATTTTGAGGCTGCCTCGCAGGATAGGTTGAAACAGGTTTTCGTAATCGTCCAACGCGCGCGAGCAACCCCATTTCAGAACAATATGGTGCTCGCGCGCGACGACAAGAACATTACACCAGTGCGAGCTCGATCGAGCCAAAGGCGAGTGTGGTTGAGCATGGGTGAGCCAGGATACAGACGATGGCGGCAGACTGGTGAGCCGAGTAAGCTTTATATAACAGTCACAGGTATGTATCAGTCGGTCGTCGGATGACTGGTTTAAGGTTAGAGGGTTTGGGATAGTTGATTTGGCGACACTCAGAAACACTTAATTATAGCAATAGGTTTTGGACACTTACATCGCATTAAATCTACAAGTCTGATCTGCTTCTAGCTCGATACTTGGCCGCAGTTTTGTAAAAATTTTGTTGCTATTGTACTATGGTCTCGAAAAAGCCAACTCGGCTTCACACATTCTGATGCGTGATCACATAAAACAACCAAAATTTTCACGGGATATTGCGGTTGATATATTTTAATGCGACGACGTCATTCTCGTACCAGCGTGCTATTGATGTGACCGGGTTCAGTGGTGACGAGGATCAAAGATGACTAGTCTCATAAGACCCCAACTAATCGTGACATGACGCGTCACGTCATGCGTCACGTCATGCGTCCCCTGTTCGGAAGAAAATCCTAACTAATCGTGACGTGACGCGTCACGTCACGATCTCGCGCGCGCATTTCTTCCAGATTTTGACTCAGGATATCAATGAGCAGAGCGAGATCTAGTGTCAAATAAAGAAACAAGAAGCATGATTTCTGACAAGTTACAAGACAAGAGGTCTTTAAAAACTCAAGGTGAAAGTGAAAGGTTTAACTGAGACCTGTTTAATTTGCCCAAAAGTACTGCAAAAACTATTAAGCTATCGTATCGGTTGTCAGCAAAATTGAACGAACAATCAATAATGCGATGGCACAGCCGCAACACACTACACAGAGCAAGGAGAAGCAACATATCAGATAGCAACAAAAGTGAAATGCTGTTTGCTGATGAGGTAGGCGTTGACCCCATGCTGTAGGCTGATCAGGTGACCTTTGTCTCATATCAACCGCCCTTGCATTATTGCATGATACCTAGGTTACCTGATCACTGGTCAGTCTACAGCAGGGGTCAACTCCTACCTCATCAGTAGACACCATTTCTTTTGTGTTGTTATCTGATATGTTGCTTGTCCTTGCTCTGTGTACTGTGTAGTTTCCGGTTCTGCCTTTGCAACTTAGATTTTTCGCACAATTTTGCTGACAATCGATAGCTTGATTATATGAAGTTGATGCTTGATGCGTTATTGCACTATTTTCGGGCAAATAAAGCAAGTGTAAGTTGAAGCTTTCACCTTGAGTTGTTGAAAACCTCTTGTCTTGTGACTTGTCAGAAATCATATGAATTGACTTCTTGTTTCTTTATTTGACACTAGATCTCGCTCTGCTCATTGATATCCTGAGTCAAAATCTGGAAGAAATGCGCGCGAGAACGTGACGTGACGCGTCGTCACGATTAGTTAGGATTTTCTGCCGAACAGGGACGCGTCCCCTGTTCTAACTAATCGTGACATGACGCGTGACGTGACGCGTCACGTCACGATTAGTTAGAACAGGGGACGCATGACGTGACGTGTGACGTGACGCGTCATGTCACGATTAGTTGGGGTCTAAGTGACGAGAGTCGCATCACATGTGACTAGAGTAAGAGAGGACCTAACACTGAAGTGATTCAGAGGGGCTAGGGCTTCAAAGGAGACTAGATGGACGGGTGGTTCTCCAGCCGCCGACCATGACGGGCGGTCAACCGAGTATCGGCGCTTCCAGGAGCGTCCTTCTTTCTCCATCAACGACAGCACAGGAAACTTTCCCTTACACCTTCGTTACAACGATCACGGCCGGGATCTCTTTCCGTTTTGAAGGAGGGGAGGGTTAAGGGATGTTTCACCAAACGCCGCTTTGACCTCCGAAACACTGAGCTGTCAGGGTTCAGGCCCCGGGAGGCCGTCTCAGGGGACGCATAGGTTTCTAATAGGCAACCTTATCAGTCCATAAGGTACTATACGCTTAGAGCATGGCTGGAAATGCGCTAATATACGTTTATTATTACTTGTCTAAGTAAACCGGAAGTACAATTTCAAACTATTTTCCTCTATGCTAACAGTAACAGGGCAAAAATAAGGACCTACTGACCTAGAAGGACGCCTTGCGAATGAAGGGCACCTTGGCAGCTAAGCATGAATTTGATATATAATTGAATTTCCCTTCGGTCACAGACGCAAATGTCAGTTCACGAAGGAGCACAAATGGAGTTTCAACGGTACCAACATCTTCGGATGAATATGTTTAAGACAAACATTTCCAGAGTCTTCAGTTCCAAACCGAATATTATGCGGTATTCTGAGTACTTAGATTAGCGTATAATACCACGTATAATACCGTCGACCAGTGTAATATGCCCTGCTATTGCACTGGGTTAGTGGGTTTAATCTGCACTGGTGTTATATTATAACGTTTAAATATTTCTGATCAGTTATGCTGAATTCGTGAAAAATGAAAATTAAAGTGGAATGTCGTGCCACTGTTCATTGCTAACCATTTACTGTTATCATTACCTCCCCAGGAGCCCAGGAAAGACAATCAACACGCATCTAACTCTCAAATACGGTGAAGTTCTATCAATCGAAATGCGGGAGAACATATTTATCCGTAAACATATTTATCCGTAAAGGAGCATACTGAATTCAAGCACGGCAATGAATATATAGCCGTAAAAACGTCGCTACTTGTGATGTCACTGTATTGTTCCATTGCCATACATAGTGGTCAATGAAACTTATTAAAGTGTTAGCAAAAGTCTTCGAATACGGTAATGAATAAGTAGATGGGCGTACCTGTGTAAGAGTGTTCTCGAATACCTTTGCTTGGCTGACGTTGATCAAGCTTTCCATCAGGGCGAAGAAGACAGCCACGGTTCTAAAATAAATGGTTAAAGTCTCCCAGTTATTCTCGACGCTACAATACAGGACACCGTAAGTTCCTTAAATAAGTTAAATCATCACACAAATAACGAATCCATATGGTGTAGACATGCCGCTCCAGTGACATAAGATTTCGCACTCTATTATCTAACTTTCTATCAGCAATAATCGAATTATCGATAATTTTATAATTAGCGCCGATACCGATATAACTATCGCCGAAAAAAATCACCTCATTGTTCAATGCGACGTAAATAAATGGCTTTTTTAATAAATGACAAAATGCGTTAAGTTAATCAAAAGTAATTTCGAGCAGCTACAGTGTCAAGTGTTGGCATATAATGCAAAGTGTGTTTCACAACACAACCCCAGAAGAAAACGTAGTTAGGCGTACTCAAAAAGCCTAAGTTACGGGTAGGTTTTTTATATGTTCATATTTACCCTGACACCACTTTACCTAGTGATGTGGTGTCAAGGCAAAATGGTATCGGTGTGAAGCGGTATCACGGAAGACCGTGGTTGGTTGTACGCACGGCCAAATTGTTGGCCCACGGGGTATACCTTTTGGGTCAACCATTCTCTCAGAAACGTGTTTTCCAAAAAATTTGGCTTGACCCCCCCTTGAAACAGTTTCAACAAAACATTATAATGAGCAATTGTGAAATAATTTGAGGTTAGGTCGAAAAACGCTGTTCTTTGGACAGAGATTCTATTGCGCAATTGGTATCTCGTGATAATGGTATCTCGTCACACTGCGGTAGAGTGATAATGAGGGGTGATAATGAACTCCAGTTGTAATGGTATCTCGTCACATGCGGTGGATCTCACAACACAACACAAGTTCTTTCATAACCGCACCTGCCCAAACATCATGCAACAAGTTCTTAAGTAAAGCCACTTTATCCAGTCCACATCATGTTAGTATATGCGTCAATGCTGAAGCTGTAATATAGGGGTTCAGGCAAAGTATCTCATTCACCAATATCTCTACATACCCTTCTACCTACACCTTCTACAGACGGAATACCTACTCTACGGACACAGATAAAATTTGCGCTCTTTTCTCTGTCAAGAACAGTATTTTACGCGTTTTTCGACCGATATCCGTTTTGCACACATAGGTGCTAAAGTAAAAAGCTTATAGGATAAGTAAAGTTGAGGAAAGCAGCAAGTTTAATAAAGTTAACACATTGTGCCACTTGGCATGTCGTCAAAATTTATGCGGTACTTCGCTTATGTGTGGACTGTAAGTTTAATAAAATTAGAATTGTTTTAAAACATTGTTTCTTTTTATAATTGCAATGTTCCAGTTCCACCCTATCGCACTAGACTACTGGTGAGTAACTTCAATTGCAGTGATGTCATTGTCAGGGTTTAAAGTATGGTGAAGTGATGACGTTGAATAACCTGCTGTAAGACGCACGTGGTTTAGCTATATGTAATGTGTTGAGGAAAGTACTATCTGTTTATGAAATGTTTAATGTATTAACTTTATTAAACTTGCTGCTTTCCTCGCCCTGTAATTCTTTGATGATGACGTCATCAATTCACCACATTGTCTTTCTTTTATAATGACGTCATCAATTCATAGCGAGCATAGTGCCCTCAGCAATAAGCATAATATGATGTTGGCAGCAATCAAAATTATTGATTGGATTGTCATTGATAAGGCATGGAAATGGTATCTCGTGATAATGGTATCTCGTCACACTGCGATAGAGTGATAATGAGAGTGATAATGAGGTCTAGAGAGTGATAATGGTATCTCGTCACACTGCGGTGGATCTCATGCTGTATCACAGCATGCATTAGGTTCTCCCATAACCGCACTGGTCCAAACATCATGCAACAAGTTCTCGCATAACCGCACTTTATCAGTCCACATCATGTTACGTATCTCGTCAATGCTAGTATATATGGGTGGTCCAGGCAAAGTATCTCATTCGCAATATGTCTACTCTTCATACCTTCTACCTACACACCTTCTACAGACGGAATACCTACTCTACGGACAACCTTCTGACAGAATACCTACGGAATACGTTCACACACCTTCTACAGACGGAATACCTACGCAACAGATACTTGGAGGGGTGGAGGGAGGGAGAGAGAGAGGAGCTAATTTCGTCGTAAAATTTCACGTTCCACGAAATTTTGCACGCATCGCTTTTCTGACGCACGTTTAGATTTTATGACGCACGTTTCAATTTTAGATAAATAATTAAAATTAGCCATGCGCTCCTCGTCCTTGTGGCGAGTTGAGGTGGTTTTCCGTGGTTAACATGCGGTCAGAACGTGGACTTTAAATAGGAAAGATGTAAGGGATGTCCTCCTCCCTTAGTGGAGGAGGCTTGAGTCCGGAAGGCTATTATTTTTTTTATTTTTTCATACACCTTAAAAGTAGGTTTCCCACGCGCGAAGCAGTGATGGAGGAGTGGAGGAGCAGGGAGGAGCAGTGGAGCAACAAGTGCGGCACATTACCACTTGTGCAAACCGCAATATGTCTACTCTTCATACGTACCCAAGGAACGTACCTTCAGACATACTACCCAAGGAACGTACCTTCAGACATAATACCCAAGGAACGTACCTTCAGACATACTACCCAAGGAACGTACCTTCAGACATACTACCCAAGGAACGTACCTTCAGACATACTACCCAAGGAACGTACTCAGATACTACCCAAGGAACGTACCTTCAGACATACTACCCAAGTAACGTACCTTCAGACATACTACCCAAGGAACGTACCTTCAGACATACTACCCAAGGAACGTACCTTCAGACATACTACCCAAGTAACGTACACCAGACATGTTTACCCAAGGAACGTACCTTCAGACGCTACCCAAGGAACGTACCTTCAGACATACTACCCAAGGAACGTACCTTCAGACATACTACCCAAGTAACGAGTATTCGAGAAGCTGTGCAGTAGGATTACTAATTTTAGACTTAGAGCGAAATCATACGAAGCATGGCAGCAGTGTTATTTACGAGCTCGTATGAAAGTTGCAGTGAAGAGTGAGCACAGTGGAATTAGATATTAAAGGGGTGGTTGTCATGGTTAAGGGAATTAGATATTAAAGAGGGTGGTTGCCATGGTAAAGGGCAGCCAATTCCACCACAATTTGCACTCGATTAGCACCCCTAGTAATCAGTATAGTATAGTAGTATGGAGGACGAACAGTAGTTACTAAGTGAGTCACGCGTGTAATAAGAAATGTTCTCCTTTGCAGGGTAGCCTATACCGGGACATTATTCTAATATTCTATTACTGGTGGGCTCTTTCAACCTCTTACTACTTACTTACAAACAGTTACCCTCTTATACACCCCTTTGACATTTTCATCGGTTTCCATTGTCCATGGGACCTTTTCAATAGCCCTAATATATGCGGGTCCATATGCTATTATGCTGGTTTAAAGTGCAGACCCGACTCGGCTCCATATACTATGATAATGGTTAAGAGTTTACACCCTTCGGGCTGCGGGTCTAAACCGGATACATCTCTCGGGATACGCCCTAAGGATGTATCCCTAAATGGACCCGATCAATGCCACCGGTATACTTGTCAAGTATACCGTTGGCATTGATCGGGTCAATTTAGGGATACATCCTTAGGGCGTATCCCGAGAGATACATCCGGCCCGAAAGGTGTAAACTCTAAACCATTATCATAGTATATGGACTCGAGCTTCCAAATCCAATCTATCGTAAGAGTTTCATGACACTGCTAACGGCTCTGTAACCCCTGCTTAAGGCTAATGCCTAAGCCGCCAGCTATTGTGTGGCGGCTTAGGTAGATAAAACCTTACCATGGTTAGGTTTTATCTACCTTAGCCGCCACACGGTTCACTCAGTGTACAGGATCAAACTGTGCAAGTAACACGAGGGGCAAGTCTCGGGAGAATAAAGAATGGAATATTTACACTTGGGCTGATATATCACTTGAATCCCTGCGATTCCTGTCATAAGGCGTAACAGCTGTTGTAAAACTTTTAAAAAAATGAGCATTAATTATTCAGATACCTCAAATTCAATATGCCATTATGCGACACTACGAAAACCTGTCTAAAACTTCACCGTTTCTTCAAGAAAATGCAGCTATCACTTTAGTGACTGAAGTTTATCACTTTATCTCTAATTGAACCCCTGAATAAAATTGAAATACGGTCTAGAAATGGTACATGAAAATGTGAACCATTTCAAAATACATGATTCACAAAATGGAGTATGCAGAATGCAAATATTGATTTACTTCTCCACTAAATTTCTTTTCCGATAAGATACTAACTGATTCCAAAGTTTGTCGTGATTTTACGTTTGCTGTCACGATTATAGCTGCTGTGGAGTGTGGAATAACAACACGTTTTAGGAAAGCCGTGAAGAGTAATACAGAGGATTAATATCGCGATTAAATTCATAAGCAACTATCAGTCTGGAAGGAACGCTGACTTGCTTGTTGGAATACTCAGCCTGGTGTCAAAGGTGGCATGATGGAGCGTAACACGGCTATGATATGGCAGCTAGTATAGGCAGAATCTCTATGAATGTTGAATTCAAAAACATATCGCTTTTCATAAAAGCGATGGAGCGACCGCTTCCTAAATACTGAATCATTCGTCAGCGCTTGGCCACGCGGTCAGACTTTAATAGGTTAATTTAAGATTATTCAACAATTCAAAATTCGAAAATTGAATATATTTTTGAAGGTAACGGAGTATTAACTTATTAAGTGTATGACCTTTAGTTACCACGAGGTTGCAGCATATTTTCAAATGAACCTATAAACACAGAGCGTATAAAGCATACATTCAATGAAAGAAGAGATAAATAGGTAAGTGGAGCATACAAAATATAAATATTGAGAAACACCCTTATCCCTATTACGGTCAAGTACGATGTGTTTTTTTTATTTGAAAGGTTCAAATCATATATTGCAGTAATATGTATACAATGTCACTTTTTAAAATTCCCTACCTATTAAAGCAACATATAACTTGGGGAACACAACACAGCCGAGCCATATAATAACAGTGTTCCTCCTTTCATTTTACCTTTCCATTGATAAACCTCCCGGGGTGATGTGACTGCAAAACAAGCTGGATCTTTAAACCATTCGAGATCATCAACTATTTCATGTGAAATTTTCAAACGGTAATGTTTAAACAGCATGAAATTGAAACATAGATTCCAAAAATCTGCCATCTCTTATATAATTTCGCAACCTCTGTTGTTTGTGCGTAACGGCGGAAACATCTTCGGAACGCGCGCGCATTACGATTTGTGCGGGTAACCATGGTGACACGTGCACAGAGAATTGCGCGCGCGCTCATTTCTGTTAATGGTGTTTTGATTACGTTGCGATGTTTAACTTATGAACGGATCGGGGGTTTTTGATGCGGTAAAAATATTTTATTAAATTTGAATCGCATTGGTTGAAATTTGCGAGCTCTGAGTGCAGAGCTGTGTAATGCTGTTTTGATTTTGTTGCTTCGAAACTCTTGATGTGATTGGAATTTTTTGATGCGGTAAAAAGTATTTAGTTGATTTGAATTGTGGGGTTTGAAATTTGCGAACGAGGTGCTGCGTAGCAGCGCCGAGTGAGCTGTGTATAATGTATATGCAGGCCCAACGGGCCTGCTAGTCTCTAATATAATTTCGCATTCTCTGTTGTTTGTGCGTAACGGCGGAAACATCTTCGGAACGCGCGCGCATTACAATTTGTGCGGGTAACCATGGTGACACGTGCACGGAGAATTGCGCGCGCACTCATTTCTGTTAATGGTGTTTTGATTACGTTGCGCGATCTCTAATAACTTTTGAACGGATCGGAGTTTTTTTGATGCGGTAATTTTTTTTTTATCAAATTTGAATTGTATTGGTTGAAATTTGCGAGCTCTGGGTGAGCTGTGTATTAGATGGCCCAACGGGCCTGCTAGTCTCTAATATAATTTCGCAACCTCTGTTGTTTGTACGTAACGGCGGAAACATCTTCGGAACGCGCGCATTACGATTTGTGCGGGTAACCATGGTGACACGTGCACGGAGAATTGCGCGCGCGCTCATTTCTGTTAATGGTGTTTTGATTACGTTGCGCGATCTCTAATAACTTTTGAACGGATCGGAGTTTTTTGATGCGGTAAAATTTTTTAGTTTAATTGCATTGGCTGAAATTAGCGAGCTCTGAGTCAGCTGTGTAATACTGTTTTGATTTTGTTGCTTCGTAACTCTTGATGCGATTGGAATTTTCTGACGCGCTAAAAAGTATTTAGTTGATTTGAATTGTGGGGTTTGAAATTTGCGAACGAGGTTCTGCGTAGCAGTGCCGAGTGAGCTGTGTATATGCAGGCCCAACGGGCCTGCTAGTCTTCTTATATATAATTTGGAGATGGCACGTGAATTATGTTTGTCTGTGCGGGCGCACAGTTTAAATTTGAGCTTGCCAAGAAAATATCAAGAGAAATGTAGGCTAAGATGCGCATAATGGTACCGTTGCTATGGAAACCAATTTTTGCACGTGCAGATTATGGTCAGTTCTATGCGAGTGCTTTCTATTACGCTTCTACTGTTGAATGCTGTGCTGTAGCTTTTTAAAAATTTTTGACGTTTCCTTAACTTCAAATTTAAGATCTCAAGATGGATAAAGGACATAACTTGAATAACGGAAGATATTCCAGATGGATTGCTTTTATAAACCTGTGGCAGAGGTTGGTCGATAATCACAGCTGAGTCCGTGATAACTGTAGTTATGAAATTAAACCTTAAGAAGTTAAGAGCATTTTAAGGTTCACAAAAGTGTACAATTTAATCGAGTCGAATATAGGCGTAGCAGATTACGAAGACAGTTCTTTGCCTGGATCAATGAAAAAAAAACAAAATTGTCCAATGCCAGACATGAGAATAATTTGTCAGAATCAAAATTATCTTGCAATCAAAACGGACGAAAACTCAGATGATTTAGCACGACTAAGATTAACCGAAGGACTACTTTTCACTCTGCTCCTTCATAAAATTGCTCATAACTTTTGTTCTAATTGAAATTTTTTGATGCCATAAATTGGTATCCAATCACTTTGAATGGAAGCGTTGAAAATTTTCAAAAGAGGTGCTGTGTAGCAGCGCAGAGTGAGATGCGTTTTTGCAGCCCCAATACCCCAACGGGCCTGCTAGTGGTCAATAAAGTTTGGCGTGATATTTAGCTCAACATCGTCAATATCTAGATCGATCACCAAGCGCTGAATGAACCGATCAAAGAAGTAAAGACACTGGACCAAGTACTGGTATGTCACCCCATTAGGTACCGGCTCTCCTTATAAAATGACAAGACAGGTCAAGAATCTCCACTCTCTCTCTACTGCTATCCGCATTTATAGGAAGTTAACTCCCAGGGCGGGAATAACACTTAACCAGGAGATTGAACGAAAAGTGGGCTGCAATTAAAGTCATCACTGTAATCAATGAGGAGGTTTCATGAGTCTCCTGTCAATATACTTATATAGCTGGACTTCTAATGTACGCCGCTTCGATAGTCTGCTTCTGACATGAGTCCGACTTCGGATTGATGTCCGAATTCCAGAATTAATTCATTTCACTTCATGTTTAGAACAGTGAGTGTCCTAATCGTCTGCTCAGGTATTAGAATAGGACATCACGTGATATGATCCCAGTTAAGCAGTTAGAATTAGAATTACAATCGTAGTCATTATATACAGTATAATCCCGTCAAATTAATTATTGCAGTTTATTAAGAATTAAAATTAAAAAAATAAAACAAAGATTTGACGGAGACCCTGCCATGTTCTTATTAGTTGCTTTGAAGAAAATTCATATTAAAACGCGTGCTTAGAATGAAGAAGCCCATTGAGACTGAGAGTTAATCTATTTCAGTCATTGAGTAATTCAGCGTTATCACTGTTGGCATATGAACCATCTCACTCTCCTGCAGTCTGCACGCGACCCAAGGCTGGAAAGCTCCCAGAAGCTGACAGCTTCAAGAGGTTATTAATTGAGGTTTACAAATTCTAGATCGTGCATTGGCGACTTAAACGAATGTTACAGGCTGAAATATCGTCTTCTGCCAATATATGCCATAATAATTTAAGATTAAATGCAATTATGTTGGTAAGAAGTACCTATAATCATTAGCTTACGACATTGTTTATTGGATATTAATGACTGTAATATAGTCAAAACAGTAAGCAAGCGGCGCAAATTGCCAGTCAAATCTGGCAAAGTAATAAACTATAGTCCAAAAAGTGGGCAAATCCAGGCGATTTTGCGTGGTTTCCATGATTTTTCGCATGAAAAATCGGTCTAGCAACTTTCCACACCTCTCCGAGTTGTGGAAAATGCCGAAAGCGACAAGAACATTACACCAGTGCGAGCTCGATCGAGCCAAAGGCGAGTGTGGTTGAGCATGGGTGAGCCAGGATACAGACGATGGCGGCAGACTGGTGAGCCGAGTAAGCTTTATATAACAGTCACTGGTATGTATCAGTCGGTCGTCGGATGACTGGTTTAAGGTTAGAGGGTTGGGGATAGTTGATTTGGCGACACTCAGAAACACTTAATTATAGCAATAGGTTTTGGACACTTACATTGCATTAAATCTACAAGTCTGATCTGCTTCTAGCTCGATACTTGGCCGCAGTTTTGTAAAAATTTTGTTGCTATTGTACTATGGTCTCGAAAAAGCCAACTCGGCTTCACACATTCTGATGCGTGATCACATAAAACAACCACAATTTTCACGGGATATTTCACGGGTTGATATATTTTAATGCGACGACGTCATTCTCGTACCAGCGTGCTATTGATGTGACCGGGTTCAGTGGTGACGAGGATCAAAGATGACTAGTCTCATAAGTGACGAGAGTCGCATCACATGTGACTAGAGTAAGAGAGGACCTAACACTGAAGTGATTCAGAGGGGCTAGGGCTTCAAAGGAGACTAGATGGACGGGTGGTACTCCAGCCGCCGACCATGACGGGCGGTTAATCGAGTATCGACGCTTCCAGGAGCGTCCTTCTTTCTCCATCAACGACAGCACAGGAAACTTTCCCTTACACCTTCGTTACAACGATCACGGCCGGGATCTCTTTCCGTTTTGAAGGAGGGGGGTTAAGGGATGTTTCACCAAACGCCGCTTTGACCTCCGAAACACTGAGCTGTCAGGGTTCAGGCCCCGGGAGGCCGTCTCAGGGGACGCATAGGTTTCTAATAGGCAACCTTATCAGTCCATAAGGTACTATACGCTTAGAGCATGGCTGGAAATGCGCTAATATACGTTTATTATTACTTGTCTAAGTAAACCGGAAGTACAATTTCAAACTATTTTCCTCTATGCTAACAGTAACAGGGCAAAAATAAGGACCTACTGACCTAGAAGGACGCCTTGCGAATGAAGGGCACCTTGGCAGCTAAGCATGAATTTGATATATAATTGAATTTCCCTTCGGTCACAGACGCAAATGTCAGTTCACGAAGGAGCACAAATGGAGTTTCGGATGAATATGTTTAAGACAAACATTTCCAGAGTCTTCAGTTCCAAACCGAATATTATGCGGTATTCTGAGTACTTAAATTAGCGTATAATACCACGTATAATACCGTCGACCAGTGTAATATGCCCTGCTATTGCACTGGGTTAGTGGGTTTAATCTGCACTGGTGTTATATTATAACGTTTAAATATTTCTGATCAGTTATGCTGAATTCGTGAAAAATGAAAATAAAGTGGAATGTCGTGCCACTGTTCATTGCTAACCATTAACTGTTATCATTACCTCCCCAGGAGCCCAGGAAAGACAATCAACATGCATCTAACTCTCAAATACGGTGAAGTTCTATCAATTGGAATGCGGGAGAACATATTTATACGTAAAGGAGCATACTGAATTCAAGCACGGCAATGAATATATAACCGTAAAAACGTTGTGATGTCACTGTATTGTTCCATTGCCATACATAGTGGTCAATGAAACTTATTAAAGTGTTATTAACGAAAGTCTTCGAATACGGTAATGAATAAGTAGATGGGCGTACCTGTGTAAGAGTGTTCTCGAATACCTTTGCTTGGCTGACGTTGATCACAGCTTTCCATCAGGGCGAAGAAGACGAGCGGTTCAGCCACGGCTCCTGAAAATAAATGGTTAAAGTCTCCCAGTTATTCTCGACGCTACAATACAGGACACCGTAAGTTCCTTAAATAAGTTAAATCATCACACAAATAACGAATCCATATGGTGTAGACATGCCGCTCCAGTGACATAAGATTTCTCGCACTCTATTATCTAACTTTCTATCAGCAATAATCGAATTATCGATAATCTTTATAATTAGCGCCGATACCGATATAACTATCGCCGAAAAAAAAATCACCTCATTGTTCAATGCGACGTAAATAAATGGCTTTTTTAATAAATGACAAAATGCGTTAAGTTAATCAAAAGTAATTTCGAGCAGCTACAGTGTCAAGTGTTGGCATATAATGCAAAGTGTGTTTCACAACACAACCTCAGAAGAAAATGTAGTATTCAAAAAGCCAAAGTTACGGGTAGGTTTTTTATATACGTTCATATTTACCCTGACACCACTTTACCTAGTGATGTGGTGTCAAGGCAAAATGGTATCGGTGTGAAGCGGTATCACAGAAGACCGTGGTTGGTGTAAAAATAAACGAATTAAGAGGCGTCATGGCAAAGTGACGCCAATATTAAGAGGTGTCAGGGCAAAAGTGTTGTCAGGGTATTTAAATGGTGTCAGGGTACTGGGTAAGGTATTACTAGGTTTAATAAGTAATGTTCGAGTATAACGAAGTCAGGGTAAAGTAGTTTCAGGGTGAAGAAGTGGCAGGGTTTACTCAAACTGGAGTCAGGATAAAGCTAAAGTGGTGTCAGGGTTGTGGCATCAAGTTAAAGTGTTGCCAGGGTGAATTGGTTTCATTTTTCAGCAAAAAGGTTACAATTTAAACAAGAAAATTTGACGATATTTAGAAGAGATTATTAATATTGTCATCTGTTTTTGAAATGTGTTAGTTATAATGTGATTTGAATGAATCCATGGATCAAAATCGCTTTTTCCAAAATCATCTGACGGTTTTACAGGAGCATAAAATTTTACCAAAAAATTAAGGGGGTTTGATGGATTAAATGATGCCAGGGATAAGCTGATGAGTGGTGTCATGGTATAGTGGTGTCAGGGTTAATTCGTGTCAGGATTGCTTGGTGTCAGTCAGGGTAAAGTGGTTTCAGGAAACTGACATGGTGAAGGAAGCTTTTAAAATAACCGGCCATACACAATATTTTTTACATTTTATCGCCGATAATATCAGTTGTAAGCCCTTAATCTGGTATCTTTGGGAGGGGGGGTCCACCGGTCAACGGCCATCGGCCAAATGGCCGAAAGTGGAAATTATTAAGTCGGTTGGCCAGTTGACCGTTTTTCTATTTTTGATATTTACTGCTCTATAGGGGGGTTCAATCAAAAATCTCCCAGAGATAAAGTTGCTTGCAATAGTTCAAAGGACACATTGCAGTATATTTAAAGACACTAATTTCGCAATCATAAAGAAAATGTGATATTCAAGATACTTCAGCTCATTTTCGTCGAGAGTACAGTCTAATAGCTCATTTCTGTAGATAGTTCAGTCTAGCACTTTGAGCAACTTATAGACCAGGATCATCCCTACTGATAACATCTCAATAGGTTCACCAAGAGGTATTGAATATGTTCCAGTGGCCGGGAAAGTACTGGAGTACTTGAAAAAAATCTCCTTCCATGAGGGCTCCTTAATTCTGATGAAAGAGCTTGTGAAGAATCACTCACCTTTCCTTCAGCTTCACCCCTTTCCTCCATTCTCACACCGCCCTAATTTCGGGTACCAGACAGAGGGGGGCTAGGGGGGCTGCAGCCCCCTCGGAAGAAAAGGTACCATTTCAAAATTAGTTTGACTGAAAGTTTTTGACTTTATAAACTTTGACTTGATTAAATAGTGGCAGTTTATCTTATTATTATTCTGACTGTTTTAGCTCGCTTATAGTTTGCATACATTTTCAAATTTCAATGTTCTAATTTTGACAAATAAGATATAAGTATGTGTCAAAAATCATTCCATAGCACCCTAGTTTCCTTAAAATTTTCCGGGGGCTCCGCCCCCTAATCTCCGCTAGGGGCTCCGCCCCTGGACCCCGCTGGGGGTTGCACCCCCAGACCCCTGCCGCAGCTTGCTCTCGGCGCAAGGGCCTCTCCCCGAAGAAGATCCTGGCTATGGGCCTGTCGGGTACAGCCCTCTTTGCCCCAATTTAGCCCTGAAAGTGCCTTTGTTCATCGCATCTAGTTTTCCTGGCCCAGTGCCTAACACTATAGTACCATTGATTCCTCAGCCCTGTCTCCTTTTAGTACCTTGGCGGGCTTGGACTCCTCCTCATTTTTCTCATGATCAGCCTCAACTTCGTTTTGAGTCTTCTATCCAGTCTCCTCAATCTTATCATCCTGTCCTGCAACCCCTTCCCATTGGCTTCCTTGTCCATCCCAACTCCGCCTCCTGCTGCACACAGATATATGCCTCAACCTGGGTACAAACCTTGGTGCCTTGATGAATTGCTTAGCCTGCACATCATGGATGTAATGGAACATCTGTCCCCAAGCTACAACAGATCCCTGAGATTACCTGATAGTCCCTCTATAATAGGCTTCTCATCATTGAAGACTCTATGGTTAATGAGGGTCTCACTCTCACTGTACACACGGCCAAATTGTTGGCCCATGGGGTATACCTTTTGGGTCAACCATTCCCTCAGGAACGTGTTTTCCAAAAAATTTGGCTTGACCCCCCCCCCCCCCTTGAAACAGTTTCAACAAAACATTATAATGAGCAATTGTGAAATAATTTGAGGTTATCCATTCACAAAAGCTCAATGAACTCTTCTTTGAATTGCAGTGTACCACATGCTCATTGATAATTTTATCTTGTAAATTTAGGAACATACCTGTAAATTTTTATTGATATGGTTCTCTTCAGGAGATGGATGATGGTGCTCATGACAACAGGCTTGTTGGTGAAGTTTGGAGATGATGGACGATGGTGAAATCAAAGTGTAGACTGTAGGTATGTATAACTCTTGGAATAACATTGTCACAATGACTCAATCACCATGATAATCATACAACTTACAATCGTAATTCATCTAAAGATAGAAAATGATTAGGTTCATAGGTAGGCATTATGTTCGACCATATTTCAACATTTATAAAATTCATGTTAAAAAGAAAAATTATCAAATATTATTTCAATTCAAATATTATTATCAAATATTATTTCAATTCGGGGCCATCCATAAAGGACGTCCGCAATGAGGGGGAGGGGGAGTCTGGCCAATGCGGACGTATTGCAGACGTAGGGGGGAGGGGGGTGTTTGGCCAAATGCGGACATCCGCAATTCATGGAAATTTTGGGCGTTTTTACGGCTATTTCACTAGAAAATCACGAAATTTCAGTGCCAAAAATGATGACCCAAAATATTTTGAAGAAAAATGCGAACGTCTGGGGGGGAGGGAGGGGTTTCTGGATTGCGGACGTTTGCGGACAAGGGGGGAGGGAGGGGTCTGAAATGGCCGAAATTTTGCAGACGTCCTTTATGGATGGCCCCTTCCTCAATTCTAATGAATATTGTGTTTCAGCACAATGAGGTCTTGAATGCAGAAGCACTGGATAAAAATCTCATCAACTCTCAAGTCTCAGAAAAGGTAAATGATGTGATCTATTTGCTATTATGTTTCAAGTATACCCAAATGTTTAAGGCAGGTAGGAATCATGATTTGGGTGTATGACATTTGATCTCACAACACTTCATCTCCCTTTCCTGATTCTTATCAACCCGTGGCCCTAATACTGACTCTGACCTAAGCCAATTTTTCAATGATCACTGAGTTGTTGATCGTTACAAAACCTACTTAAAAATCAATGAAGTATTGAGAGAAATTGAAGGGGGGTTCACGGTTCACCCCTCATATTTTGGGAAAAAACGAATTTGAGACATGAGTTGGCAAGGATGGCCAGGGCGTGTACCAACATTTTGGCGGTGGTCTTGAGTCCATAGCTCCAACATTGCCTATGTGATGGCATCCGAAAATCTAAATTTTACCAATTTTTTTTGAGTTTCGACTCCAAAAAAATTGGCCATTGGAGCATAAATCCCTGGGGATTGTTGCTCTGATGGCCATAAAAAATTTTTGGGGGCTAAGCTCAAAATTTCACTTAGTAACAAAAGTACAAAATTTAGTTTTGAAGCAATTTTATGCAGAACCATTGAAAAATGGTGAACTGGAATGAAAAAGTGTGAAGTACATTTGGGCAAAATAAGAAACTGAGCTATCAGCGATTTTGTGGATTTTTGAAGGTTTCTATGGGCTAAAATGGCCAACTAAGGTTCAATTCACTTATAAACCCAGATCGATATCATTGTTAATTGGTCGTCCCCAAAAATTTCAAAGGATGTCCTAATTGAATTAACTTTTATTAATTAGCAAATTTTTTATGTACATAATACCGTACAGTGCGAAAAAGGCGACGTGTAAAGTAAAAAATTTAAGCTTTGATATACAATGGTAGCAATGGCTCCACAGTCCACTTCAGCCAAAATGAACGAATTGTGGCCTATCATGATAAAATTAGATTTCATAATGCACCATATGATTTATGAATATGGTATGAAATTATCACAATTACTTTAGGGTGCTGATCCTCATCATAGCCTTTCACATTTACCCTCAAGTTCCATAGGCAATTATTCATTGCGGTTGAATACTACATGGCAATATTATGATACATCAAGCTTGATATCCGCCAAGGATTAATATGCCCACAGATCATAAGTCGGCGTTTAAAATGTCGTTAATATCATAGAACGGTGTGTTGAGTTGATGACGTTGAACCTCCACTTTTTCGCAGGGGGGTGAGAAGAGGACAACATCAAATTCGATTAATTAAAGACATCCCCCGATTCCAAAAATCATTAATATCATAGCTTTACGTATGGAAAGTGAGGAACGGCGCGATACCGCGGGGGTAACGCTAGACTTATCGTCGGGAGCCTCAAGTAGAACACAAGAGAGAAAATTAGAGGACTACATCATATTCAGTAGCATATTATGCCTTACCGTGATCAGTGCGTCAAGCTCTAAAAATAACACCATGTTATGAGATATGGTAACGGGAGGAAATAGAATGACATTTATCAAGCATAGTGTATAATTTTCCAGAGAGCGAAAGTGTGTTATTAGAATTTCTTCTGACAAAAATAAAATGACATAAAAATGACAAAAATAAAATGACATAAAATTCTGTGAGATTTTGTCGTCCCCATCTAGACCTTCGTTCCCAATGATATCGATCAGGGCTTATAAAGTGATTTGCCCATCAATTTTGACCTAAATGAGGGGCAAAACAAGTTTGAAGCTCATATCTCTAAAAATGTGGCCAGAATGCCAATGGCCATCTTTAGGCCCGAATTAGGCCAACTTTGGCGTGCCTGCTTTACAATCCCATAACTTGGCCATTTTCATCTGATTTTGACTAACAAATGCAGTAAAATGATCAGCTTGTCGAGACGAATCGAATGCAGCCAAAAGCTAAGATCTCCTGCACTGGTAAAATTCCGATTTTTAGACTCCATTCTTGCTCCAAGGCCTCACAGTGGCAATGATGGGCCTATGGACCCAAGGCCACCGTCAAAATGATGGTACCTGGCCATCCTGGCCAACTCATCTCAAATTCGTGTTTTCCTAAACATTAGGGGCGAATCCCCCCTTAAGATGCACCAAAAATTTGAGAATGATTTGGCACAAAAGCACAAAGCACTGCAAAGTCAGGTTTGTATTCAAGGATTCCATATCATTAGGCCAAACAGGCCTGCTTCATTAATTAAATAGTTCCTGTCTAGAATTAGCTCATCAAAAATCACCTTTTTTCAACTTAGGTACATACATAGTACCTCATCACTATCTCATTATTTCCAAACAATAAGTACATACACCCAAATGATGAGTTCTGCAATTCTGGATGGCCTCTATCAGTGATTACAATAGCATTCACTAAGTCACAAACAATTTTATCGATGGTTGCAGGGACTGAAAAAGGCAGCAATGTTCAATGGTCGCAGGGACGAGAAAAACAGGCAATTTTCTATGATTATAGGAATGGGAAAAACTGGCAATGTCTGATTGCTTTGGGGATGGGAAAAACTGGCAATGTTCGGTGGTTGTACGGGCTTATGGGAAGACTGGCAATGTTCGGTGGTTTTAGGGACGGCGTGATCGTGAGCCAGCAATGTTCGATTGTTTTGGAGATGAGAAGAGCCAGCAATGTTCAATGGTCGCAGGGGCGAGAAAAACTGGCAATTTTTGATGATTGTAGGAATGGGAAGACTGACAATTTTCGGTGGTTTAGGGATGGGATGAGCCTACAATGTTCGATTGTTTTGGGGATGAGAAGAGCCAGCAATGCACAATGTTCAAGCAATTTTCGATGATTGTAGGAATGGGAAAACTGGCAAATGGCAATGTTCGATTGTTTTTGGGATGAAAAAACTGGCAATATTCAGTGGAGGTAGGGACGGGGAAAGCTGGCAATGTTCGGTGGTTGTAGGTACGGGAAGAGTCAGCAATTTTCGATTGTTTTGGGGATGGAAAAAGACGGAAATGCTCGATTGTTGACGGTTGCAGGGACGGGAAGGGCGGGTGTAGGGTATTTCCCCCTAAAAAATTTAGGCTGCCTCAATGGCCTGAGGCTGCCTAAAATGAGCGATTTAGGCAGCCTCACAGGGTAGGTTAAGGCCATTTGAGGCAGCCTAATTAGGCGGGTTAACTGAGGCTGCCTCAAATCTGATTTTGAGGCTGCCTCACAGGATAGGTTGAAACAGGTTTTCGTAATCGTCCAACGCGCGCGAGCAACCCATTTCAGAACAATATGGTGCTCGCGCGCGACGACAAGAACATTACACCAGTGCGAGCTCGATCGAGCCAAAGGCGAGTGTGGTTGAGCATGGGTGAGCCAGGATACAGACGATGGCGGCAGACTGGTGAGCCGAGTAAGCTTTATATAACAGTCACTGGTATGTATCAGTCGGTCGTCGGATAACTGGTTTAAGGTTAGAGGGTTGGGGATAGTTGATTTGGCGACACTCAGAAACACTTAATTATAGCAATAGGTTTTGGACACTTACATTGCATTAAATCTACAAGTCTGATCTGCTTCTAGCTCGATACTTTGCCGCAGTTTTGTAAAAATTTTGTTGCTATTGTACTATGGTCTCGAAAAAAGCCAACTCGGCTTCACACATTCTGATGCGTGATCACATAAAACAACCACAATTTTCACGGGATATATTTCACGGGTTGATATATTTTAATGCGACGACGTCATTCTCGTACCAGCGTGCTATTGATGTGACCGGGTTCAGTGGTGACGAGGATCAAAGATGACTAGTCTCATAAGTGACGAGAGTCGCATCACATGTGACTAGAGTAAGAGAGGACCTAACACTGAAGTGATTCAGAGGGGCTAGGGCTTCAAAGGAGACTAGATGGACGGGTGATACTCCAGCCGCCGACCATGACGGGCGGTTAATCGAGTATCGACGCTTCCAGGAGCGTCCTTCTTTCTCCATCAACGACAGCACAGGAAACTTTCCCTTACACTAAGGCCACATGCCCGGGATTCCCGCATTTTGAAGTTCGGGAATCCCTCATTTTGGTGCCAAACTGCGATTTTTCGGGATTCCCGAGCAAAAAACCGGTCAAATTCCGAATTCCGAATCTCGTGTTTTGGAACATGAGATTCGAGATTCTGAACGGAATTCCGCGGAATTTACTAGGAAGTTCAATGGTTTCCGCTGATTATACCATTACACGATCAACCTATTATCACATTACATTATAATTAGTTACCTACACAAACACTGGAATACACTTTTATGCTAGCCTCTCTTGCTCACTGAGACAGACAATGGTTCACGTTTGGGC
The DNA here is from genome assembly GCA_011033025.1 of Beroe forskalii. Classification (NCBI taxonomy): domain Eukaryota; kingdom Metazoa; phylum Ctenophora; class Nuda; order Beroida; family Beroidae; genus Beroe; species Beroe forskalii. Next base: position 111,885 of record WFMF01000225.1, read on the forward strand.
ACTGAGAATCCGTGACTTTGAATGGGGGCATTTTGTAACGAGAATTTTTGAGAATGGAAGGATAAATTTGGATGCATACGTACTGATGTTACTGTTAGCAGTACTGGTTAGCCATTAACTTAAATGTAGGTACCTATACTATAGAAACCTTCATAATTTATATAAGCCCGTAGGCAGGTTATGGGTCTATAGGCAGGTTATGACGTATCACTGACACCAATCTGACGTATCGCTGACACCATTCTGTAGTATCACTGACACCAGTCTGACGTATGCGTACCACTGACGCCAGTCTTGAGTCTGACGTATCACTGACACAGGCCTGACGTATCACTGATAGTCGATACCAGTCTGACGTATCACTGACAGTGACACCAGTCTGACGTTTCATTGACACCAGTCTGTCGTATCACTGACACCAGTCTGTAGTATCACTGACAACAGTCTGTCGTATCACTGACACCAGTCTGTAGTATCACTGACAACAGTCTGACTTATCACTGACACCATTCTGTAGTATCACTGACAACAGAGTTACGTATCACTGACAGCAGTCTGACGTATCACAGACACCAGTCTGACTTATCAGTGACACCAGTCTGTAATATCACTGACACCAGTCTGACGTTTCATTGACACCAGTCTGGCGTATCACTGATATTGATACCAGTCTTAAGAATCACTGACACCAGCCTGACGTATCGCCTATTCCATTCTGACGTATCACTGACACCAGTGTGACGTATCACAGACAGTGATAACAGTGTGACGTTTCACTGACACCAGTCTGACGTATCACTGACACCAGTCTGACGTATCACTGACACCAGTCTGACGTATCACTGACACCCATCTGTCGTATCGTTGACACCGGTGCGACTTTCAACTGACACATCTGGATCTGACGTATCGCTTACATTGTCCGGATTGATTCGATCGGCAGAGTCGATTCGGTTGGCTTATTCTCGTTTAATGGCCGATTTGAGTCGAGTGGCCTTGACAAATTAAGGTGAGTGATCACTGGGTGTTAGGCGTTGGTAGCTTGCCGGTCCAGTGGGGTCCTGGATGGGCGGACTGCTCTCAGCTCAGGATATCCCCGGCAGTGGAGTGGCCTGTCCACCCAGGAGTTCACAATCTTGGCCTAATAGCCTTGTGTATAAGGAAGTATCTATGCTCTGGATGGCTGCCACCGACCTGGTTGATTAAACCGACCTGGCGACCTAGGCCACTGTACTAAGACTACTATCACTGATCATGACTATCAAGTTTGGTTGGCGAGTCAAGTGGTTGAGTCCAAAAATCGAGTCAAGTCTTCGAGTCAGGTTACATGAATTGACTCGAAAACTCGACTATTGACTCAATACCCATTAAACAAATCAGACGGTTAAATCTGACGTTCCTAGATTCAACCGTCTGATTGTTTTTTTTGTCATCTTACTCAAAGGAGATCACGTGATAGGCAGTGGATTGGCTGAGCATGGCGCCAATTATAAATGCAGGAAGTATAGTCCTTGTTATAGTTCAATAATCACTTAAGGCATTGAATAAAAGTTACCTAATGATTTTCCGGGGGCCTTAGCCCTTAGCCCCCGCTAGGGGCTTTGCCCCTGTCCTTGGGCTTGCTTTGCTCGCCCAGCCACCCAACTCAAAAATACGAACTACGGGCCCTGTAATGCTGTGGTCAGAATTGTTACACAAACACTTCAATTACTGTTTACATACCTAATGATGGATAAGTTTCACAACACCTATGCACTGTCGACTGTCGTATTGATCCATTAACGGACACTGTGTAGATACATGATCTAATTAATAAGCCATTAAACTATTATACCATAAAAGTATCCGTGAATCCACGCGCACTGAAATTCGTAATTCTGGGCATGTAGCAACTTACCCCATTTTCCGGGATTTTAAATACGGAATTCCGCTCGGGAATCCCGCGCGGTTTTCAGGGCATGTGGCCAAAGGGTTACACCTTCGTTACAACGATCACGGCCGGGATCTCTTTCCGTTTTGAAGGAGGGGGGGGTTAAGGGATGTTTCACCAAACGCCGCTTTGACCTCCGAAACACTGAGCTGTCAGGGTTCAGGCCCCGGGAGGCCGTCTCAGGGGACGCATAGGTTTCTAATAGGCAACCTTATCAGTCCATAAGGTACTATACGCTTAGAGCATGGCTGGAAATGCGCTAATATACGTTTATTATTACCTTAGTGGTAGAAATTATGATGCGTACTAATTATGATTATTTTCGCAAAATGATCATAATTAGTACGCATCATAAATTCTACACATCATAATTTCTACAGATCATAATTTATACTTTCTCAAAATTCGACCATTATTTAGACTTTTAGAAAACATGTTGAAACAACCAGGATGACCATGTTGCCCAAAAATTATGGTTGACTTCAAGGCCCTTTTCACATCTTTGTAATACAACTTCAATCAGCAAATTTTCAAAATCGAAGGTTGCGGTGCAGCGGTGCTATCAGTATCATATCATGGAGTTGCCATAAATTACGAAGTTCAACTCAACTTAGTTGATATTATCAAGCCCTTAACCTCCAAATAAGCTACCTTACTGCCATACCTTATCAAAGACTAAATTTACATTTGATTCAAAATGAAAACACAGACAACATCGGTCGAAAAACAATATGTGAATGTGCGAGCATGATATTCACATAACATTAACTTCCCAGTTACTATGATGTTGGAAGTTAGCACAATTAGGGATGTAAATCATGATTAAAGTGATTTTGTCAGAAAATGACCGGCATCAAGGCTTATTCTATGATTTTTGATCAAATTTCGGAGGATTCTGGACAATTTTGCTTCAAAGTTCAAAGGGCTGGGTAAAATAGTCAAAAAATGATGAAATTTCATTCCACTGGTTGTTCGCCAAAAAGGTTTTTTTATCCCAAAATTTTTTCATCATAATTAGTACCGATCATAATTTCATTCGTCATAATAAGTACACATCATAATTTCTACCACTAAGGTACTTGTCTAAGTAAACCGGAAGTACAATTTCAAACTATTTTCCTCTATGCTAACAGTAACAGGGCAAAAATAAGGACCTACTGACCTAGAAGGACGCCTTGCGAATGAAGGGCACCTTGGCAGCTAAGCATGAATTTGATATATATATAATTGAATTTCCCTTCGGTCACAGACGCAAATGTCAGTTCACGAAGGAGCACAAATGGAGTTTCGGATGAATATGTTTAAGACAAACATTTCCAGAGTCTTCAGTTCCACACCGAATATTATGCGGTATTCTGAGTACTTAAATTAGCGTATAATACCACGTATAATACCGTCGACCAGTGTAATATGCCCTGCTATTGCACTGGGTTAGTGGGTTTAATCTGCACTGGTGTTATATTATAACGTTTAAATATTTCTGATCAGTTATGCTGAATTCGTGAAAAATGAAAATAAAGTGGAATGTCGTGCCACTGTTCATTGCTAACCATTGAATGTTATCATTACCTCCCCAGGAGCCCAGGAAAGACAATCAACACGCATCTAACTCTCAAATACGGTGAAGTTCTATCAATCGGAATGCGGGAGAACATATTTATACGTAAAGGAGCATACTGAATTCAAGCACGGCAATGAATATATAGCCGTAAAAACGTCGCTACTTGTGATGTCACTGTATTGTTCCATTGCCATACATAGTGGTCAATGAAACTTATTAAAGTGTTATTAACAAAAGTCTCCGAATACGGTAATGAATAAGTAGATGGGCGTACCTGTGTAAGAGTGTTCTCGAATACCTTTGCTTGGCTGACGTTGATCACAGCTTTCCATCAGGGCGAAGAAGACGAGCGGTTCAGCCACGGCTCCTGAAAATATTAATGGTTAAAGTCTCCCAGTTATTCTCGACGCTACAATACAGGACACCGTAAGTTCCTTAAATAAGTTAAATCATCACACAAATAACGAATCCATATGGTGTAGACATCCCAGATCAATATCATGATTAATTGGTCGCCCCCGAAAGTGAATTTGGTCTCCCTATTTTAGCCACCTAATTTAATTAAGAAATTTTGTTGAATTTTGTCAAATTTTTAAAATCGAAAGTTCATTGCAAAAATCTAAAACCTATGCATCTAAACGCGCACCTGAAATCCTATTCACTCAAATTTATGTTCAATCACTTACCATGCCAGTACCTATAGTAAAGTACCTACTCAGTACTCAGTGTGAAAAATCCAACAATATCAACAGAAACGGATCAATGAATATCTCCTTCCCACCTGAACGTGAAATCGTTGTAACGTGTGAACCAAATTAACTCCTAGGTAATAGGTGTAAATCGCCGTAACATTTATTTCATCATCTTGATTCAGCTAATCAGCTATGTACTTATGTAAAATTATATCTGCTTGTCTCAAAAGTCTCGAAGTAACGTATCGGATTACTCTCCTCCTCACTGCGTTGAGGCTACAAATCTAATTTGATTTGGGTCCAAATCGAATGAAACCAAGAGATATTATTCAAACTTAATTACGACCAACGTTAAAGTAACATTTTCGTTCGTTTGGGGGGTCAGATTCATGCAACCTGCGAACGCGTTCGTCTTGAGCTCTTAATAAGATTACGACAAGGAACAGGAATTGCTATCACCTAGCAGTAGCACAAGCTGCACGTTAAACAATCGATGATTTCGATATAGAGTAGTAAGTATCAAGTAGGTAGGCACTGCGGCTTTCTAGGTACCTATTATAAAAATTGATTGAATGATGCATTGTTGTTAATAGAGTTAAGTTTTAACGAAATAATTGACAATAAAAATATTTTTTTTGATTTATCCGCTCAAATTTGGTCGCCCCCATATGAACCTTCGTTCGCCATGATATTGATTAGGGGTAGACATGCCGCTCCAGTGACATAAGATTTCTCGCACTCTATTATCTAACTTTCTATCAGCAATAATCGAATTATCGATAATCTTACTATATATAATGCGTGTTGTTAATATATATATATTTATTTATGGCGATTCGTTTTCAAGTAGGCAACGAAATTCTTTTTTCATCGTGTTGCAAAAACTTTATAATAAATCAGAAAAATAATATGAGATTTTTTCGGCCACCCTGAGGGGCGTGGGGGGCCACGCCCTTTTTTTCGCCAAAATTAAAGTTTCGAATTTTTCCAAAATTCTTTCGCCATCGAGTTGCTTATGATGAATAAAAATTTTGAGAATTTTGTCCGAATTATTGGCTCACCCTGAGGGGCGTGGGGGGCCACGCCCTTTTTTCCGCAAAAATCAAACTTTCGAATTTTTTCAAAATTCCTTCGCCATTGAGTTGCTTATGATGAATAGAAGTTTTGATAATTTTGTCCGAATTATTGGGTCACTCTGAGGAGCGTGGGAGGCCACGCCCTTTTTTCGCAAAAATTAAACTTTCGAATTTTTTCAAAATTCCTTCGCCATCAAGTTGCTTATGATGAATAAAAGTTTTGAGAATTTTGTCCGAATTATTGGGTCACCCTAAGGGGCGTGGGAGGCCACGCCCTTTTTCGGAAAAAAATAGATTTTCGAATTTTTATAAAATTCCTTCGCTATGGAGTTGCCTATGATGAGTAAAGGTTTTGAGAATATTGTCGGCAATATTGGGTTACCGTTGCGGGCGTGGGAAGTTTTTTTTTCGTAGAAATTTAAGTTTCGAATTTCCCCTCCAAACTCGCTCGGTCAAATCACTGTCAAAGGGACATGTGGCCGTTAGCTCATGCGGCTGCCATCATTCGCCGTCCGTAGGACGGGAACCGACTAGTCTTTATAATTAGCGCCGATACCGATATAACTATCGCCGAAAAAAAAATCACCTCATTGTTCAATGCGACGTAAATAAATGGCTTTTTTAATAAATGACAAAAAGCGTTATTAAGTTAGTCAAAAGTAATTTCGAGCAGCTACAGTGTCAAGTGTTGGCATATAATCACGGAAGACCGTGGTTGGTTGTACGCACGGCCAAATTGTTGGCCCACGGGGTAAACCTTTTGGGTCAACCATTCTCTCAGGAACGTGTTTTCCAAAAAATTTGGCTTGACCCCCCCCCCCCTTGAAACAGTTTCAACAAAACATTATAATGAGCAATTGTGAAATAATTTGAGGTTATCCATTCACAAAAGCTCAATGAACTCTTCTTTGAATTGCAGTGTACCACATGCTCATTGATAATTTTATCTTGTAAATTTAGGAACATACCTGTAAATTTTCATTGATATGGTTCTCTTCAGGAGATGGATGATGGTGCTCATGACAACAGGCTTGTTGGTGAAGTTTGGAGATGATGGACGATGGTGAAATCAAAGTGTAGACTGTAGGTATGTATAACTCTTGGAATAACATTGTCACAATGACTCAATCACCATGATAGTCATATAACTTACAATTGTAATTCATCTAAAGATAGAAAATGATTAGGTTCATAGGTAGGCATTATGTTCGACCATATTTCAACATTTATAAAATTCATGTTAAAAAGAAAAATTATCAAATATTATTTCAATTCAAATATTATTATCAAATATTATTTCAATTCCTCAATTCTAATGAATATTGTGTTTCAGCACAATGAGGTCTTGAATGCAGAAGCACTGGATGAAAATCTCATCAACTCTCAAGTCTCAGAAAAGGTAAATGATGTGATCTATTTGCTATTATGTTTCAAGTATACCTAAATGTTTAAGGCAGGTAGGAATCATGATTTGGGTGTATGACATTTGACCTTACAACACTTCATCTCCCTTTCCTGATTCTTATCAACCCGTGGCCCTAACACTGACTCTGACCTAAGCCAATTTTTCAATGATCACTGAGTTGCTGATCTCACTAATTTGAGATATGAGTTGGCCAAAATCTGATTTTGACGAACAAATTTTATTGACAAACAAATACAGTAAAATGATCAGCTTGTCGAGATGAATCAAATGCAATCGAAGCAAAGTTCTATCTTCTACTGGTAAAATTTCAATTATTGGGCGCCATTTTTGTTCCAAGGCCTCACAGTGGCAATGATGGGCCTATGGACTCAAGGCCACCGTCAAATCATATCTCAAATTCGTGTTTTCCTAAATATTAGGGGCGACCCCCCCCCCCTTAAGATGTACCAGAAATTTAAGAATGAGTTGGCACAAAGCACTGCAAAGTCACCTTGTATTCAATAATTCCATATCATTGGGTCAAACAGGCCTGCTACATTAATTGAATAGTTCCTACATTAGGGGCTGTCTAGAAATTAGCTCATCAAAAATCACCTTTTTTCAACTTAGGTACATACATAGTACCTCATCACTATCTTATTATTTCCAAACAATAAGTACATACACCCAAATGATGAGCTCTGCAATTCTGGATGGCCTCTATCAGTGATTACAATAGCATTCACTAAGTCACAAACAAATTTTATAAACATTTCAGGTTTCATAGCAAATGCAGCATGCTGGCATCAGATCACAACCTGAAGTCCCAAAATCATGAACTGTCCTCACTAAATCATCCTGCAAAGCATCCATAGCACCCAATGCTGATTCCATGTACATTGATCAAGTTTGAGGTTTTACCAACAAATGGTTGAAAACCAGATATCTTTAGTTCAGCTTTCTTGAAATTATCATTGAGGAAAGTTTCTGTAACACAGATTATATTTTATTTGCCTACATATATCTTTTTATGCTTCTACCAATACCTAATTTAGTTTCTATTGCACCTCAATTTGTTCTCTGCTCTGTGATTTGCACACAGCCTTGACCAGTCCAGGGATCAGGGCATATGGCAGCCCCAATGTGTTTCTTGAACTGACTACATCTGCATACAAACTCACCTTTTTCTTCTCTTTGCTTTGCACAGATTTTGTTTTGACACAATTTCTTCTTTAACAGTTAGCCATTTCTTATAGATCACAACTTTCAGTTAATCCTTGGCTATCTTTTTATTGCATTAATTCCTTAAGCTCTGAAGAAAATTTGAAGCTAATGCAATCACAGCACTACCTGGTCTGGCTTCTCTTTCATAAATTAGCACCACCAGTTAACACTTAACCAACAATATGTTATGCTTTGAAGAAATACCATTGATATTAAAACCATGTTGTACAACACTCTACACAACAAATAAATAGTACAACTTAGGGGCTGTCCAGAAATCAGCTCATCTCCTACCTTATTGGCCTTTATTTGGCCGGCCTTTTTTAACTGGCCCTTTTTTAACCAGCCCTATGGACAAAAATCGGATCATTTTTGAATGGTTATAGCCAGCCCCTTGGACAACAAATTTTCTAGTGGTCACCAGATCAAGGATTTTATGAGCTCTAAAATGGCCATTTAAACATTTATACTTAATAAATTGCACCAAAAGACTCATATTCTGATCTGATATGATGATTGTCATTATCATGTTATATAATGATGTTCAATAGAAATTAACACTGCTTAAGGCAAGTCATAAAAGTTTCATTTGACCTAAATTAACTGGCCTTTGATTTGACCAGCCCCACTTTAAATGGCCCTTTTTATTTGGCCCTTTGGACAAAAATCTCAAAGTCATTTTTGTCGTTAAGGGCTGGTTAAATAAAGGCCAATAAGGTATTTCCAATTTAGTTACTACCTCATTATTTCCAAAAGATAGGTTTACACATACCCAAATGATGAGCTCAATTCTGGATTGCCTCTAGATCTACAATTACAAAAAGGATTCAGAAACATATTTTCAACACATTTTGGGTTTCAAAGCCCACCTGGCTGCATACTGATTTGGGTTTTAAACTGTGCCCCATGTGTGGAGCATGTGCAGGCCAGGGGAAAACATCAACCAAATTTCGTCTTTTTCTCAATCTCCTCCAGGTCTTCATGAGTTCTTGTTGCTTTCCTCCTTCTGTACCATCACTCTTGTTACTTCATCTCTCACCAGTTTTTTTTCTCTTTGTCATCTCTCTGTTGGCTCTTTGGTCTATGCACCCATTACGTGCCCACATTATGATCCCTGATCTCACCAAGATCCTTCAAGTAATTCAATTTGTGGCCCCTTTTTTCTATCCTTTCATCTGCTACCTCGAATCATTGCTTTGATGACTATGCATCAATTCCAATCACCAAATCATATTATCATCTCTGATTAACATAAGGCTACTGACTTGTTTGTGATTTGAATAACATTGCTTTTGTCACAAATTATACTTTAAATTCTTGCAAAAATTCTTGTAAAAATTCTTGTAAAAATTCCTGTAAAAAGCCCAATTCTGCATGCTGGCCCCAGATCATAACATCTGATCACCAATTGTCCACACTCAATCTAACTGCTATGTGTGCTCATCAGTAAATATCAGAGGTAGTAAATAGGGTTGTAGATAGTGCAGTGTTGTTAAAACCAAAGAATAATGCTTTTTAAGGGATTTCCTTGGATTTATTGTGGTCCCAGTACTCAAGAAAGATATAAAACAGTTTTTCCTGAAATGGAAAACTTTCTAAACTTAGGCTTCAGGTCAGCAGATCCCTTTTTACTACTTCTTTTAAACCCCAGAATCATGATTAAAGATGCTTTTACTTAGACTTGCAGTAGTCTTTACACTCAAAATAGATAACAAACAGATTTCCTGATGTAAAAAATTGTCGAAGGTTTGCATCACAACCCTTTTTACTACCCTATTGACGAGGTCCTATTGCTCTTTTGACTGATGAGCACACATACATGTTACTGAGCATCCATTGTACACAAAGTCGATTATTGTACGTCAGAAGGTTGTTATTGTATACAGGATATTAGGTACAAGTGTCACAAGAGTTGTGATTTTTGTCCAATGGATCCATCATATCCAATGGACATGTCCAACAGACGTCCATTGGACATCCAATGGACATCCATTGGACATCCAATGGACATCCATTTAACATGATGTCCATCAGTCAAAATGTCCAATGGTGTTCAATGGATCCATTGGATCCATTTTGGATGTTCAATTGACATTAATATCAACTTAAAAATATACTAATTAGAAACTGGGAAACAAAATAAAAATAATAAAATAAAGTATTTTGATTAACACATCAACAATGTTTTCATAAATCAACTGCCTTCAAACTTCCACTATTAACTGGATCTTCCAGCCTCTAATGAGATAATTAAAATTAAAAATATACCTAGGTAACAAAACCTGCAATAATGAAAAGGAATGATAACCAGAGTATTAATTATCAACTTAAAAATATGCTGATTAAAAACATGAAATTTGAATGCTTCTAATAATTTAAATAAATTTTAAAAAATACGGTGAATATAATAAGTTAGATTTAATTACATTAAAGTAATTAGTCAGCTGAGTCTGATTACAAAATAGCTTCCCATACATAGAGATAGATCATAAAAATGGCAACACATAATGAAGTTGAAAAAGAATGAAAAAATACTAATACCGTAAGTTGAAGAACCTCTTCTTAGATACCTAGGAATGGTCTTGTCTTAAGATAATCTACTTGCTGCTGTCTATTCTCTAAGTAATTCACAGTTTCTATCTTGGAGAGTACAACGTCTGAAATGTTCCAGTAGTAGTAGATACTATTATGCCCACCTTTTATACAATCATTTTTAAAAGACTCTAATCTACATTTAAATTCATCCACTGAACAAGAATCTTTCACTGAAATTGGCAGTTTATTCCATAATTCTCTAACACGTTCAGTAATAAACCCTCTATGCAGCCTCTGAATACTTTTAGGAATACTGTTCTTAATCTTAAGACTTGAGATCAGATTATGCCTATTTTTACTGAAATTGAAGATATGATTCAACCCATTAATATTCTTAAAAGCTTTAAAAGTTTCAATAAGGTCACCACGGTAACGTCTTTCAGCCAATGTTGTGAGCTGCAGGCATCTCAATCTCTCAGAGTATGGAAGTTGGCCCATCCCATCAATCATACGAGTAAAGCGCCTTTGGACACTTTCTAAACTAAGAATTAGAGACCAATTCCCATGCTCTGGAGATGGATTCCACAGCTGAACTCCATATTCTAAGTGTGGCCTTATCAAAGCTTTATATACTCTTAACATAACCGACTTTTCTCTTAAGGTATAGTTTCTCAGTATCCAACAAATCATTTGATTTGACTTTGCTACACATTGCTTAATCTGGTCATTCCAAAGAAGAGTATCTGAGATGATAATACCCAGATCTTTTTCTTGCACAGATTCTTCCAAAATATTATTATTAAGCTTATAATCATTCATTGGGTTTCTGTTATGTTTGATGTGTACTACTTTACATTTACTTTCATTAAACTTAAGCAACCAACTTTTTTCCCATTTCTCCAATTTTTCTAAATCATCTCTAATATTTTCACACCTATTTGCATTTCCTATAAGTTTGAGATCATCTGCAAACAGTTTGACTTTGCTCTTTAATTCAGCAGGTAAATCATTAATAAACAGTATGAATAACAATGGCCCTAGCACTGATCCTTGAGGGACCCTGACAAAACATGTTTAAGTGAAGAAAAGGAACCATCTACATACACCCTCATACTCCTATCTTTAAGAAAATCTCTAATTATTTCTAGCACTTTCCCTTGAATTCCTAAGTTTTCCAGTTTCATTAAAAGTCTGTTGTGTGGTACAGTATCAAAGGCTTTTTTGAAATCAAAATACAAAATGTCTACTGCATTACCTTCCTCCAATAAATTCATAATATTATCAAATGTTTCAAGAAGATTTGTTAGGCAGGACCTATTATTGATGAAACCATGCTGATTAATATTAATTTTGTCCTCAAGGTAATCCACTATATGCCTTCTAATAATTTGCTCGAAAACCTTGCACAAAATACAAGTCAAAGAAACAGGCCTATAATTTAATGCCTGTGATTTAGACCCAGATTTGTGTAAGGCAATGACTGTAGCAGTTTTCCAGACAGACGGAATTTCACCTGAATTAATGCACCTTTGGAAAAGCTCACAAATTGCCTTAACAAACTGGGAATCACCAGACAGAGCATTCAATAACTTTGGATGTACCCCATCAGGACCTGTACATTTAAACACATTGAGCTTCGAAAGTTCAGATGCCACCTCTGACATGGAGACATTTATTTCACCTATTACAGATCTATCAGAAATACTGGTACTGCCTGATTCAGAGAGTGGCTTTGGCAAGGGGCCAAAGGGCTCCTTAGTGAAAACAGAGCTGAACGAATTGGCTAGCTCTTCAGCAGCCTCATAAGAATTAACAGTATGAGAACCATCACCCCTCTCTAAATTGGGCACACCAGATTTAAGTCTACGGTTATTTCTTAAATAGCTATAAAATGCTTTACAATTGTCTTTGATTTGATAAGTTATTTTTTTCTCATATTTTAATTTCAACTTTAAATTTTCGTCCTCATATATTTTCTGTCTATCCAGGGCATAGTTGAAGTTAGTTGCTGTAGGTTGATCGTCAAACTTCCTCCAGGCTTCATCCTTCTTCTTGTGTTTCCGTTTAAGGGCTGATGTATACCATGGTAACTTGATAGGCACATTGGAACTATCATAAGACATTGTTGGGACAATATCAGAAATTTGCTTCAGTTTGTCACTTATCTCTTGCAACATTTCCTCAGCATTTAATTGGTCACAGCTGAAATTCCAATTAATGTTTTTGATGCTGAAGTCTAGGATTTCATCATTGGTAATTTTAAACCATTTTTGCTTTTTTGATACATTAGGAACTGATGAATTTCCACTTGATACCCCAAGATCAACTTTAATACATGAGTGGTCTGATTTACCCAATGGAGACTTCATTTGAAAACCAGAAACAAGTCCATCATTGTTCGTGAAGAGCTGATCCAGTAAACTCTCTTGCATTTTACCCCCTACAACCTTTCTGCGTGTAGGTTCTGTTGTCAGTGACCAAGATAGACCCAATTCATTAAAAACATTGTACAAACTTTGCCTGTTGGAGAAGTACTCTATTCACTGTGTCTTCCTTGAAATTATCAATACATATAGAGTGCTTCCACCTTACGTCTGGGAGATTGAAATCTCCAACTATCAGTGTTTCATAGCTGTTTGATTCATGGCAGATATTTTGAATGAATTTGATGATCTTTTCATTTTGATTTTCTGATAGTAACTGGGATCTATATATACATGCTATGCACACTTCACCCTTGTTGGTGGAAATCATTACTGCAGTTGTGTCAGGAGTTGTGTCATTTGTTCTATTTGTTCTATGAATTTCAAATGCTTCAAATAATCTAAATAAATTAAAAAATACACTGAAATAATAAATAAAATAAATAAATTACAAAATACACTGAAATAATAACTTAGATTAAATTAGATTAAAGTAATTAGTCAGCTGAGGCTGATTACAAATCAGCTTCCCATAGTCGACCCCATCCTCGAAAAGTATTTGCGCGGCGTGAGGGTACTTTGTAGCGAAATCAGATGTTACCTCACCCTGCCCTTGTCAGGTAGTTGCTAAACGCATATATGCTAATATCCCTGTGGGAGTCGCGCGGCCCGGCGGGTTTCTCCGTAAGGATTGCCAAACGTTGTCTGCCCCATATTTTTCTTCGATTCTGGGAATGAGCGCTTGGTATGGGGCCAGTCAACGCCTGGTAACGTATGGAAGCACAGTGCAGCACGCGCACACACAGCTATCAGACTTGCTGATTGATACATCATGTCAGCGCCCAGTGGGTCCGAAAACAAAGTCCTGGTTAGGGCAAGTGCCTTGGCTTATTGATTGTCGTACGATGTATGACTCGCTGACGCCAGCCGCGATGAGAATCAGCGCCGCGCGCGCGGCGCTGATTCTCGAGAGGGTCTGTCAATGTCAGACAAGCTTATTGAATATTTGCGCGCGCGTGGAGGTCAGGCAACGCGTTGTCAGGCGCCACCGTACCTGACCCCATCCGCGCCTGCAAATATTGTTCATGTTTAAGTTTGTTCCTAATTATTGATTATGTGAAGAGTGGTGGTTAAATACTATTGAACTAATGTTATGGCTGGGGCCATCCAGAAACGAGCTCATTAAAAATCGGCCTATTTGAACATAGATACCTACTACCTCATCACTACCAGATCATTTGGGAAAGATACATACATACCCCAACCGCATCTTTTTATTCATACTATTTATATTATAACTTATACAGATAAAATTTGAATTCGCCATTAAATTATTATGATAAATGTTAATTTATTACATTGTATCATGTATTTTTCAATGCTAATGTCTATATAATCTGGGCTGGAAGATCCAGCACAATGTTTATTGAATCATGGACACTGTTTTGTGAAATGAGTGTTGATGTCAAATCAAAATATTTTATTTCATTTTTATTTTATTTCATCTCATCATTTCAAGATTTATATTTCACTCTGATATGTTCTTGAATAAATGGACACCAGTGTTCAAAGGTGTGTTTTGTAATGGAAGCCTATTTTTCTATTCGGCCATTGTGATAATTAACTTTTTCCTCATTTTACTCAGGATAATTAACATTAACACGTGGAGATCTTGAAGATGGAATTTTAGATTCCAAAATTGTCAGTAGGTTTGTGTGGTTGTGTTAAATTGTAAGATTCATTCAACTTGAGGGTCACTTGTATCTCATTCACTTGATATCACATAAATACCTAAGTGATGAGCTCATTTCTGGCTGGCACCTTATGTTATTTCATGTTAAATTCAATTTGACCCTTAAAGCAAGTGAGCTACAATGGATTGTACTGAAAATTGTGTAGAGTTTAAAGACAAGTGGATGATGAAGAACCTGTGTTGCACAAGTGCAAAGGGATTGGCTCCTCTAGTTTTAAGCCAAAGTGCCCAAGAATTTGATTTTAGTACCTCAACCAAATTTGACCATATTTTTGTTTAGGATGCACTATGATGCAGTAGGGGAGACATGGGGCAAATGATCCTAGTTTATGTAATCTGAAATGACTTCGCCGTTAATCAGTATGTGGCTCCGTTTTCCATTGGAACCCCATCTAAATAGATTTTACCTCATCTTTTGATACCCCTTGTATTAATTCATAGTTCAGAATGGCCAATAATGATAAGATCATTTGACCCCACGAAAAAGGCCACTTTCAAAATGCTAGGGTCAAATGATCTGTCCATTTTAAGGGGTCATATGATCGCATCATTTGACCCTAAATAGGCTCATTTGACCCTTAAATTTGCAATTTTTAGTCAAAAATAATTTTTTCTGACTGTAATTTGTGTTCTACGTAAATGAAATGGATTAAAACTTAAATAAAATGACCACAAGAGTATTAAATGTTGTCTATAGATGCATTTTATCTTTATTAAATCAATTAAGCCCTAAAAATTGATCAAATGCGCGTAAAATCTAGTGTTTAAAACCTAATTTTAGTTATTTTATGCAATAGATCTATTCAAATGTACATATCTAATGTATGCAAAGAGAGAAAGAGGTAGAAATACTTGAATGATCCAATTGATGCACGTTTGTTGTGTTTTGATTACTTCTACCTCTAATATCATTTTTGAAGGCATTTGTGAAAGTATTTCTGATCACCTATGATCATAAGTAGGTTCATGAATAACATGACTGACTTATAAATGCGTTTAATAGCCACAAAGCTAGTGAAAGGCATAAAAAAGGCTTTAAATTCATCTAAAACTGGGTCAAATGATCTTATTTAGGGTCAAATGATCTGCGATCATTTGATCAAATTTCAGTATTGATCATTTGGGCAAAACAGTGGGGCCTGATAAAAATCCAATTAGCACCTAATTAGATGCATGTTCATCATAAACAGCGTCTTAATAGTGAAAATAGATGTGTAAACTAATGCTAAGGCTGAAGAATTTGGGAAGTCATTCAATAGAGACAATGCTAGTTACCTCCAAAATTGCATGAATATCCTAGAAATTCTTGTTTCGAGTTGCAGGTATGTAATATCTCAGAATTAAAGCGCTCATGGCCATTGAAATTAAGTCAGGGCATGCTTTTATCGTTTTCAATGGGTATCACACTGATTTCAATCAGTTACAATTTACAGGAATTGATAAAAGGCAATTTCTCATTTGACCCGATAGGATCATTTGACCCACGTCTCCCCTATTAGAATTCAAAATTTTGGAAATAAGTGAATTTATTTGATACCTAATGCAGTTGGTATTAAATGTCAGGCGACTGCATAGACTTAGGTTGATCGAAAATCAGGTTTAATGTAAAAACACACACAAATGTTGCTTTGAATATTTTTGTCTTCGTAATTCTTTATGCATCAGTTAGAAAACTAAATTCCTCAGAAACAAATGGAGCTGGACTTTCGATTTTGACCTCCAAAAATTTTTAAGCCCATTTTACGCATATTTTGCCAAATTTTTGGCCCAAATGGGCTAAAAAAATTTTGGGGGCCTAAACCAAACATCTGGCTCCATTTGTTTCTGAAGAATTTCGTTTTCTAACTGATGCAAAACAATTGATGACAAAATATTATTTGTATCGACATTTGTGTGCGTTTTTACATTAAACCTGATTTTCGATCAACCTAAGTCTATGCAGTCGCCTCACAATGTATTAATGATAATCGACAAATTGAACTCGACTGCAGTGGACTGTGACTGGGTACCAACTGCAATGACACATTAGAATGTCAGTTCTTTTTCAGGGCTGTTCTCAATTTTCTATATGATTATTATATAGCAAACAGCTATTTCTGCTGCCTTGAATGTGGAGGAAGAATTCTAAATTTCTATGGC
Source organism: Beroe forskalii (assembly GCA_011033025.1). NCBI lineage: Eukaryota > Metazoa > Ctenophora > Nuda > Beroida > Beroidae > Beroe > Beroe forskalii. Next base: position 128,623 of record WFMF01000225.1, read on the forward strand.
TAGGCTTTGGGCTAGGCCCTTGAATTGTTATTAATAAGTTGAAATATCCATTCATAAAACACTGTCATGGCATCATCACAAAATAACGTCTATTAATGCTGATGGGAGATGCTGATGTTGAACACTAATTCTTTCTGGAGTGGATCTTCTTGCCAAAGCTACAGAAAACAAGTTTTGGAACAAGGAATCATGAATTTGTAATATGCAATTATGTTGAGATGTTGATATATAGAATAACTGTCTAGGGTCAACCATCTATATGCAATTCTTTTCATGCTTCTTCCACTTTTCTGCCTGGCATTTTTCTGGGCAATAGAACACTGCTTTGTACCCTGAACATTTCTTGAACTGAGTATTATCAGTGCTCACTTTATTGCATTGGTTGCAGAGTTGCCTTTAACCCTGGCTTTTATCATTAATGAATTCATGGCTCTCTTTGAATGGGAATTGATAATCTTGGTGTACCATTTATTTTTTGTGCATATTGAATATACCTATCTTTTGGAAATAATGAGGTAGTATGTGTGTACCTAACTTGAAAATAGGAGATGAATTCATTTCTGGATGAGCCAAGAATTAACTGACAGTTGTGATCCATAGGAAATAGCTAACTGCTAAGGCAAAATGGTACCACAGGACACGACAAAATTAGCCTCCATTAGCCTCCATTAGCCTCCATGGAGGCTGAGTGGAGGCTGAGGAAAACTGAGTGGAGCCAAGTGGAGGCTAATTTCAAAAATTAGCCTTCATGGAGGCTAATGGAGGCATGAGGCCAATTTTGAAAATAGCCTCCACTATGGAGGCTAATTAGCCTCCACTAGCCTCCATTAGTCTCCACTAGCTTCCAATTAGGCTCTACTCAGGCTCCACTCAGCCTCCATGGAGGCTATGGAGGCAACATACATAGTACCTCATCACTATCTCATTATTTCCAAACAATAAGTACATACACCCAAATGATGAGCTCTGCAATTCTGGATGGCCTCTATTAGTGATTACAATAGCATTCACTAAGTCACAAACAAATTTCATAAACATTTCAGGTTTCATAGCAAATGCAGCATGCTGGCATCAGATCACAACCTGAAGTCCCAAAATCATGAACTGTCCTCACTAAATCATCCTGCAAAGCATCCATAGCACCCAATGCTGATTCCATGTACATTGATCAAGTTTGAGGTTTTACCAACAAATGGTTGAAAACCAGATATCTTTAGTTCAGCTTTCTTGAAATTATCATTGAGGAAAGTTTCTGTAACACAGATTATATTTTATTTGCCTACATATATCTTTTTATGCTTCTACTAATACTTTAGTTTCTATTGCATCTCCATTTATTCTCTGCTCTGTGATTTGCACACAGCCTTGACCAGTCCAGGGATCAGGGCATCTGGCAGCCCCAAAGTGTTTCTCGAACTGACTACATCTGCATACAATTTCACCACTTTCTTCTCTTTGCTCTTCACAAATTTTGCTTTGGCTTAGCAGTTAGCTATTTCCTTTGGATCACAACTGTCAGTTAATTCTTGGCTCATCCAGAAATGAGCTCATCTCCTATTTTCAAGTTAGGTACACACATACTACCTCATTATTTCCAAAAGATAGGTATATTCAATATGCACAAAAAATAAATGGTACACCAAGATTATCAATTCCCATTCAAAGAGAGCCATGAATTCATTAATGATAAAAGCCAGGGTTAAAGGCAACTCTGCAACCAATGCAATAAAGTGAGCACTGATAATACTCAGTTCAAGAAATGTTCAGGGTACAAAGCAGTGTTCTATTGCCCAGAAAAATGCCAGGCAGAAAAGTGGAAGAAGCAGAAAAGTGGAAGAAGCATGAAAAGAATTGTACTTGAGCACACAAAGCCATTATTCAACAAATTAGGTTTACTTACTTTACATCATTTGTACATTTACCATGCTTTTCTAGAAGTCTTCAAGATAATAAAAAATAGAACACCAATAGCACTTTTGAACTTTTACTCCCAGCAATAGGTCAAACAACTTACTCATAGTTCCTAAGGTAAAACTTGATATAGCTAAACACAGTATTGTTTTAAGGTTTCATCCTTATGGAATGATCTCATCCCTAGCATCCTGACCAAGTGCCACCCTAATGCAATGGGAATCATGGTGCCAGGCTCCTCTTTAGGGTCTGATATGTCGGTGGCAGTGTCAACGAAAACTAAAAAGAAATTTTGAATTCCACTCCAAACTTGATGTTCTTAACTCATTCTTTGGAATGGATAAATCAGAAGTATGGCACCCCGAAAATTTCTTTTAAACTTTTTGGAAAATCCAAAATTCATGATCTTACTACTTTATTATCCCCGGCCCCCCTCATACACCACGGACCAATTAAACTATTCAACGTTTAATAAAAATGGCCCAATGTCGATGGATTGCTCTCTGCCCTGCTCGTGCCCCGGCTGTTAAACTTAGTTGCACATCTTGGTAAATTGAGCGATCCGTCGAGGCCAGTATCACGCCAGTATCGCGCCAGTATCAGGCCAGTACCACGCCAGTATCACGTTGTCGCGTATCGCGCCAGTATCAGGCCAGTCACGCACGCCGTTATCACGCCAGTATCACGCCGTTAGCACGCCGCCAGTATCAGCACGCCAGGCGCCGCCAGTATCCTGTCGCCAGTCGATCATTAGCACGCCAGACGCGCCAGTTGCACGCCAGTATCAGATCATATACTGGCGTGTTACTGGCATCCTGGCTTAGCACGCTAGTTCGACTGGCGCGATACTGGCGTGTTACTGGCGTGCTACTGGCGCTTACTGGCTTGATACTGGCGCGATACTGGCATGCTACTGGCGTAGGTTACTGGCTAATAAAAAAAAGTTACTGGCGTGATACTGGCGTGATACTGGCGCAATACTGGCGCGATACCGGCGTGATACTGGCGCGATAACGGCGTGAGGTAGGCCTGATACTGGCGCGATACTGGCGTGATACTGGCGAAGGTGTGGTACTGGCCTGATACTGGCCTGATACTGGCGTGATACTGGCCTCGACGGATCGCTCAATTTACCCACATCTTACCATAGCACTGGCTTTAACAAATTGAGGGGATTCACAAGGGGGTCTATTGAAGCCCTAAGCGAATAGGTTCCTGTACTAGGATCTCTTTTGATTTTGTTAAGAAGGCCAAAACCTGACCTCACATGACAGTGATACCTCAGCTTAAACTAATATATTCTTTTCGTTAATAAATAGATGTGCTATGATGATTCCCCTAATCTTCAAAATATCAATGTTACAATTCTTTAAAATTGTATAACCTTGAAATTATTGATGATTTGATATTGATATAATTTATATTTATTGATTGATAGTACAAATTATAAAATAGTTGTTTGATTAAATAGTTGTTTGATTAGATGGTTGACCCTAGACAGTTATTCTATATATCAACATCTCAACATAATTGCATATTACAAATTCATGATTCCTTGTTCCAAAACTTGTTTTCTGTAGCTTTGGCAAGAAGATCCACTCCAGAAAGAATTAGTGTTCAACATCAGCATCTCCCATCAGCATTAATAGACGTTATTTTGTGATGATGCCATGACAGTGTTTTATGAATGGATATTTCAACTTATTAATAACAATTCAAGGGCCTAGCCCAAAGCCTAGCCATAGAAATTTAAAATTCTTCCTCCACATTCAAGGCAGCAGAAATAGCTGTTTGCTATATAATGATCATATAGAAAATTGAGAACAGCCCTGAAAAAGAACTGACATTCTAATGTGTCATTGCAGTTGGTACCCAGTCACAGTCCACTGCAGTCGAGTTCAATTTGTCGATTATCATTAATACATTGTGACATTTAATACCAACTGCATTAGGTATCAAATAAATTCAAATTTTGAATTCTAATACTGCATCATAGTGCATCCTAAACAAAAATATGGTCAAATTTGGTTGAGGTACTAAAATCAAATTCTTGGGCACTTTGGCTTAAAACTAGAGGAGCCAATCCCTTTGCACTTGTGCAAAAACACAGGTTCTTCATCATCCACTTGTCTTTTTTAAACTCCACACAATTTTCAGTACAATCCATTGTAGCTCACTTGCTTTTTAAGGGTCAAATTGAATTTAACATGAAATAACATAAGGTGCCAGCCAGAAATGAGCTCATCACTTAGGTATTTATGTGATATCAAGAATGAGATACAAGTGACACTCAAGTTGAATGAATCTTACAATTTAACACAACCACACAAACCTACTGACAATTTTGGAATCTAAAATTCCATCTTCAAGATCTCCACGTGTTAATGTTAATTATCCTGAGTAAAATGAGGAAAAAGTTAAATATCACAATGGCCGAATAGAAAAAAAGGCTTCCATTACAAAAGACACCTTTGAACACTGGTGTCCATTTATTCAAGAACATATCAGAGTGAAATATAAATCTTGAGATGATGAGATGAAATAAAATAAAAATGAAATAAAATATTTTGATTTGACATCAACACTCATTTCACAAAACAGTGTCCATGATTCAATAAACATTGTGCTGGATCTTCCAGCCCAGATTATATAGACATTAGAATTGAAAATACGATACAATGTAATAAATTAACATTTATCATAATAATTTAATGGCGAATTCAAATTTTATCTGTATGTTATAATAAAATAGTATGAATGGTTGGGGTATGTATGTATGTATCTTTCCCAAATGATCTGGTAGTGATGAGGTAGTAGGTATCTATGTTCAAATAGGCCGATTTTTAGGTATCTCTCCCATATAAACGGCTCTGAGTGACGTCACAGATCTAAACGTCAATTTTTCTGTATCCTAAACCTAACCTTAACCGTAACCAAAACCCTAGCCTTAATCCTAACCCTAACAAATCTTGACCCTAATCCTGACCCTAACCCTAGTCCTTAAAGCGCTAGGTGCGCTTAATTATATTTTTCTGAGTGACGTCATTGTCATAGATAATGAAGGCTCCCGTTTATATGGGAGACCTACCGATTTTTAATGAGCGAGCTCGTTTCTGGATGGCCCCAGCCATAACATTAGTTCAATAGTATTTAACCACCACTCTTCACATAATCAATAATTAGGAACAAACATGAACAATATTTGCAGGCGCGGGTGGGGTCAGGTACGGTGGCGCCTGACAACGCGTTGCCTGACCTCCACGCGCGCGCAAATATTCAATAAGCTTGTCTGACATTGAGATTCTTCCGAGAATCAGCACAGCGCGCGCGCTGATTCTCATCGCGGCTGGCGTCGAGTCATACATCGTACGACAATCAATACCAAGCCGTACTTGCCCTAACCAGGACTTTGTTTTTCGGACCCACTGCGCGCTGACATGATGTATCAATCAGCAAGTCTGATAGCTGTGTGTGCGCGTGCTGCACTGTGCTACGGTGGCCGAGCAGGCTCACTTTTTTTTACATAAAAAATTTTTCATAAAAAATTTTTTTATAAAAATTTTTACTTGAAAAATTTTTTATATAAATTTTTTTGATCCTCTTTGTCCAACCCCGTGGCCGAGGAGGATCACTTTTTTTACTATAAAAATTTTCAAGAAAAAAACATGAAAAAAATTTTAGGCTCACTTTTTATGTAAAAAAAGTGAGCCTTCGTCCATGCCCGTGGCCGAGGAGGCTCACTCCAGGGCATCACTTTTTCAATAAAACTCGCGTGCGCGCTCAAATCCCGCGCTGAAGTGCTTTTAAGAGAATGGTAGCGTGTTCCATAATATACGAAATTCATGCACATTTGATAAATAAGCGGTCGAGATGTCGTCATTATCAGACTTTATATAGTAAGTTAATGACGCCTCATAGCTTATTTTAATATGGCATAGCAGAATCGACAAGCTGCCACACTTACGTACGAATTCGACTACGGACAAAGGTCACCATATTCGTATACCTTAGTACAGAATATTTATACATCACAATGTTTATACGAAATATTCTGTACTAAGGTAATTCAAAGTTTTCACATTTATTCGTCTTTATCAGAAACTCAACCAGGAGAGCTGACCGGTACTGATAGCCCCATTTCATACCTAGCTATCCAGGTGTCCCGGAAAGGCATAACAAAATTAAATCAATATTCGAGGTATATGGCGACCGATACGTCAGTACTTCAGTTAAATATATACGGCGACCGTTGGAGTTCTTCATTTAATTTTTTAAGATGCGTGAGTCGTGACTCGTAAGTATTAATGGTCTCACTGAGGCATTTTGAAAGAACGTATTACAATAACATTCTGTAGATTTTTCCTTGACAAAAACGAAGCTTTGTCAAGGAGTTTTAATCTTGTCGTGCCTTTAGGGTCCCTGATACAATTTTGGTTCAGTTCTGGTATAGCTAATTTGAAATGAAAGAAGTTCAGTAACAAATTTGAAGAGACAAAATAATACACATCATATATTTAGTTCATTAATTGTCCAATTATATTCCACAATCATTATAGATACAATGAGTATATCGTTCAAAATTCTTATCACCACTCCCGTTCAAATAACTCCTACTATGCCGTTAAAAGGAGAATATAACTGGCATTTTCACGGGCGTGCAAATTTAGGAATCATGTAATATACGGTAAATGCACACTTGCGAGTGGGATCCATGCAATAAATGCACGACCTTGTTAGTGGGATTCATGAAATAAATGCACCAGCTTGCGAGTGCATTAATTGAAGTCATTGCACGAGCTTGCGATTGCAATTACGATGGTTATTCTAATACCCCATGTGAGCATTTACTGTCATCAATACCCTGCCATATACGAAACAATGAAAGCAAACGCTATAAAAACAATTCATACGAATCAGTGTTTCATATGAATCATCGTGTCAAGAATTATATGCACATCATACATTATTTCTTTATATCATGATCGAAGAGGTTGAAAAAGTTGACACTCCCTTCGCCATTCGTTAATTCATAAAAAGTCAATGTAGCATAAATGCCTAATCATAGCGCCATGGTATTATGTAACAAATAAATACAGAGGCCAATGATCACAACATGCTTAAGCGGGAGTATAGACTATAGTGTAAAGTACATCGAGCAATGGGAATGACGCCAATATGCATGTATATTTAATATCTATACCAATCTTAAAACCCTAACTTAAAACTCAAGAAATAAACTCTGACACATCAAACACGGCAGCAAAAGATATGAAACATAACAAAACAAAAATCATAAAAATGGACCACAAGTCTGTGTTATTTTTATTTTGATCCCCAGACTGGGGATACAGATTACATTGTGCTCCATCCCTGCTTCCACCAGATATAGAGGTGATATTATATATATATTTTAGAAATTTTTATCTTGCGTTAATAATCTATATTAATAATTTCAGAGTGTTCGTGCATCTGTCTGTCTGTCTGTCTGTGTAAAATGACTATTTAAGAAGTGCATTTGATATTTTTGATCGTTTTTCGGGAAAATCAAGAAATAGGATTAAGGGCTTATTAATATTTCAATTGGAAAATTTGAATTGACCATCCGTTGATTAGTTATTTGCATAATAAATATCATGCGTTTTAATCTTAATATATGCTATGGAAAGGCAATATTATATAGGTGATTCAAATTACGAGAAGTATGTTGTAACGAATATCTTCTGGTATTGGTAATGGTGATCCAATTTAACAAATTCCAAGATGAGATCATAAAGCAAGTAGCTGTTGGCTGCTGGATACAAGATGAACCAAAGGTATCAGGTTGATTGTTTCCGCGAATCTTCGCGGGCAAACGCTATAAACAAATAAACGAGGGAATTGGGAAAAGGTCGAAAAAGTTGTGATATTGCTTAACAATTTAAAGGGAAATGCTCGAAACGTTAAAGAAAAGGTCGCTTGAAGAGTCTGCAGGGGGGTTTCTCTGATTTCTGAGGTATTTAAGGAGGTTTGTTCAGGTGTGTGTTATGAGTGGAGAGGGGTGTGCTTTGAGTTGACAGGGGTCTGTTGAGTTGAGAGAGGTGTCTTTATGAGTGGAGAGAGGTATAATATGAGTGGCGGAGGTGTGTTACGAGTGAGGGGTGTGTTGTGAGTGGAGAGGATTTCCGCGAATATTGGGGGGGGTTGTTATGAGTTGAGAGGGGTGATCCAATGAGTTGAGAAATTCCAAGAGTGGATAGATAAATATGAGTGGAGAGGGGGCTGGGTTACAAGATGAACCAGGGGGTATCAGGTTGAGGGGTGTGTTACCCGTAAGTAAGCCTATCAAACTCCTAAGAAAAGTCAATGCAAGTCGCACTCCTAAGAGAGCCCGTCACACTCCTCAGTTACCCTCAGTTAGCATATTTAAATTACTATTTTGTCGCAAAGTAGAGGAAAATCAAAACTCTATCAAAGGGGATTATCGAAACCATGCCAATCATAAATATAACCCCTCCGATGTATGATTAACCGTATAATCAAATTAAAACGTTTACTAATGCTTATTTCAGGAAATTTGGTCATTTTAAGGTTAAGTGATTTCAGATTAAAAAATTACACTTTAACCTTTGAAAAAGAACAGAAAGTTTTAAAATCGATTATTCCTCCCGTGGCTCAAACTCCAGTGTAATAATTATCGATATATCACCTTTGTAGAACTACTGCAAAGTGTTGAATAATAGAGACAAGAATATCAAATATACTAGCAGGCCCGTTGTTGTATTCTGCAAACGTATCTCACTCTGCGCTGCTACACAGCACCTCTTTTGAAAATTTTCAACACTTCCATTCAAAGTGATTGGATAGTGGATACCAATTTATGGCATCAAAAAATTTCAATTAGAACAAAAGTTATGAGCAATTTTATGAAGGAGCAGAGTGAAAAGTAGTCCTTCGGTTAATCTTAGTCGTGCTCAATCATCTGAGTTTTCGTCCGTTTTGATTGCAAGATAATTTTGATTCTGACAAATTATTCTCATGTCTGGCATTGGACAATTTTGTTTTTTTTCATTGATCCAGGCAAAGAAATGTCTCCATAATCTGCTATGCCTATATTCGACTCGATTAAATTGTACACTTTTGTGAAACTTAAAATGCTCTTTAGGGTTAATTTCATAACTACAGTTATCACGGACTCAGCTTTGATTATCGACCAACCTCTGCCACAGGTTTATAAAAGCAATCCATCTTCCGTTATTCAAGTTATGTCCTTTATCCATCTTGAGATCTTAAATTTGAAGTTAAGAAAACGTCAAAGTTACAAAAAGCTACAGCACAGCATTCAACAGTGAAGACTCCTAAAGCTCTCGCATAGAACTGATCATAATCTGCACGTGCAAAAATTGGTTTCTATAGCAACGGTACCATTATGCGTATCTTAGCCTTCGTTTTCCTTGATATTTTCTTGGCAAGCTCAAATTTAAACTGTGCGCCCGCACAGACATAATTCACGTGCCATCTCCAAATTATATATATTAGCAGGCCCGTTGGGCCTAAATTAACCTCGGGCTCCAAATTAAACCTCGTAACTAAGTTTCAAATTTCAAAGTACTTTTACCGCATCAAAAAATTCAAATCCTGATTCAAAAAATTACACTTCAACCTTTCAAAAGAACATTAAAAGTTTGAAAATCGCAATATATAACCATAGCAACGCTCAAACTGCACGTGTATTATCGATATACAAACTCCTTTACGACGTACAAAATTATGGAATAATAGAGCAGAATATCTTATATATGAAGTAAAGTCACACGTGAATAATGTTTGTCTGTGCCGCCGTCCACAATTAAATTTGAGCTTGCCAAGAAAATAGCAAGAGAAACGAATGCAAAAGGGAGAAATGAGGCGCCGTTGCTATGTAAACCAATTTGCGCACGTGCAGATTATAATCAGTGCTATGCGAGAGCTTTCTATTACGCTACTACTGTTAAATGCTGTGCTGACATAGTTTTTGAAACTTTGACGTTGTTTTACATCAAATTCTCAAGATGGAGAATGGACATAACTTGAACAACGGAGGATATTTCAGATGAATTGTTTTCTGTGGCAGAGTTTGGCAGATAATCAATGCTGAGTCGGTGATAACAATAGTAACTATAGTTTCGAAATTAGCCGTTTAGTTTACAAAAGTGTACAATTCAATCGAATCGAATATAGGTGTGGCAGATTACGAAGACAGTTCCTGGCCTGGATTAATTATGTAAACAAAACAAAATGGTCCAATGTCAGTATCAGCATGAGAATTAACATAGACTTCTTGCAATCAAAACGGAACGCTGGAACAAAACTCACATGGTTTAGCATAACTAAGACTAACCGACGCCGTTCTATTATCCACTCTGCTCCTTCATAAAATTGAATAATGATTTAATTGATGGCGTTACGAATAACTTTTGATCTAATTAGAATTCTTGATGCGGTAAGACGTATCCAATCAATTGGAATGGTAGTTTTTAAAATTTGCGAACGAGGTGCTGCGTAGTTGTGTGATCTGTGTATATGCATGCCCAACGGGCCTGCTAGTCGTTAAATAAATTGTTGATTTTATGAAGGAGCATTCGAAAATCTATAAAAATTGCATTTCAATGGAGATCTCAAATCTTGAAAAAAAACCTGATAGACTGAATACGAAATTTTCACCCTCCTATTTTCATAAATTTGGGCCAAAAGTAGTTTCTGTAGACTGTAGGATAAAACATATTTTCAAGATTTTTGCGTGGACGAATATACGATTTTTCTTCGTAAAGTGGGCTAAAAGTGTAAAAAAGGCAATTTCCAATATTTCTATAGTTCTAATTATTACCCTCCCGTGCTCAAACTCGGACAGTGTGATAATTATCGATATATCACTCCTTTATAGAACTACTGTACAGTGGCGGAATAATAGAGCAGAATATCGTTGAATAAATTGTTGATTTTATGAAGGAGCACTCAAAATCTATAAAAACGTTGAATTCATACGAGGGTCGTCAGACCCGAGTGGGAGGGAGTACTGTTTGTCGGGAATAATACAATTAACAAACTAATGGATCGTGTGATATCGAAAATTGTCAAACTCGGCTGACGCCTCGTGTGATAATTTCGATATCACACTCCTGTTTGTTTGTTAATCATATTATATTTCAATACTAGCCAAACTGTGTTCGTTAGGTATTCAGTTTCGCTGAACATAAATCATTAAAATGATTATAATAATAAAGCACACATTTTTAACCCGCTTAACCAATAATAACCATAATTAAGAAACTCAATTCTCTAGGCATCTAAGCGGTAACTGTTGAGTGACGTTTCACATCCTTTTGGATCCTTTTCAAGAACATTTAATCACAAATGAGCATTATGGTAACATAAAACATTAAATCTAGTAGTTATATCAACAAAATCTTGCCTTTTTGCCTCCAGAAAAAATTAAAATTCTAAGTCAATCAAGTTTTGCACATCATCAATATTGTCTGAAAAAGCACATCTGAAGAAGTATGTTTTCAATGCAATTATAACATGCTAAAGTAAAGAACTCTGTTTCAGCTTTCTGGAGGGGGGGGTCGTGCCGTGATTACGTAATATTTGCCAAAAGAGGGGGGGGGTTGGCCGAGACAACGTTGATTATGGAGAGGGAGAAGGGAAAATGCCCAAAAAATGATTACGTAATAAGTGAACGGTCCCTATAGCCTGTTTTCTTTAAATTAATTGCTTCCCTCAATTATTTACGGTCGTTCGAGCCAAAGTCGGTGATGCAAGTGCTCAAAATCAAATGCACGAAGACACATGTATCAAAACGTACACCATCTACCTAATCATATGCTTATACGATGGGATAGAATATTATTATGATTAATTGATATCTGTCCATTCTGAGGTCCATCAATGGAATTCTCCCAATTTTTCGATTCCAAGGTGCTATTTTGTGCTGCTTGCAGTATTGGAAAGTCAGCAGGTGCGAGGCAGAAGCTCCTATCGGATCAGAGAATCTTCATCAAAAAGTTCAAGGAAGTACCAGGACAAGCACCGACCAAAGAAGCATCAGCAGGAGCAGTCAATCCTGAAAACGTATGATACATGAGTTTTCACAACTAATTAACCATCAATGATTATTAATCAATATCAGACCATTCAGAATTCAATTAAATTTTTTCGAGTTTCTGATCCCCACCTGCTAATGATTATCATAGTTTACCTGTTGGATTATATTGCATCGAAAAGGTCTGCAGGTCAGCAGGTGTGGGGCAGTGCTCAGTAGCATGTATCGGATCAGGAACCTTCTTCAGCAGTTCAAGTCTATGAGTAGACAGGAGTAGGCAAACCTGGACACGTTTTTCAATTACATGAGTTTGAACAAGTTATTGACAATCGTCAACCTTCCACTCATACACTGAAATGACAATGTGATTACTGCATTATCTAATATCTGTCCATTCTATGGTGCTGGTAAGTAGGGGTAGCCCATGTATCAATTTTGAGATACATGGGCTTTTTGCCTCCTTGACATGGGTTTACCTCCAATCATACCCCTCACACAGTATGGTAGTATAGTGGACTCCATCATATATGATGGAGTCCACACCTTCGATATATGAAGGATCATGGGCATTTGAGGTCAAAATTGTGTTTATTTGGGGCTCCTATATTTGCCAACCCCATTAAGTCCCTTATTTCAACATTCAAACATATTTATGAAATCTAGCACTGTTTACCTGTTAGATTGCATTGTGTTGAAAAGGTCTGCAGTTGGTAGGTACTTAGTAACTTGCTTCAGATCAGGAAACATACTTCAGCAGTTCACTGAATGCAGGAGACAGAAGTAGACAAACCTGGACAGGTATTACAATTACATGAGTTTTAACAAATTAATGACCATCAACCTTATAGTTACAATGAATTAATGACATATTCAATATCTGGCAATATTGAAATCTTAAATCTTTCCAGTTTCTTATCTCGAAATGTTACTTCATGACTATTATAGTTAACCTGTTGCATTGTATTGTATTCAACTGCAAGAAGTCTGCAGCTGCAAGCGGTAGGTAATTTGTAGCTCACATCATATCAGGGAACCTTCTTCTGCAGTTCAAGGAGGCACCAGTAGAAAGGAGTAGGCAAATCTGGGCTAAAAAATGGGTGGACTTAACTCCGCCGCGGACCCGCTGCGGACCCGGTGGACCCGCTGTGGTCCTTGGCGGACTCCACCAAAGTCCACCATGAAAATTTTTTGGTGGACTTTGGTGGACCTGCAGCAGACTTTTCGAAACTCCGCCGCGGAGTGGTGGGTCCGCTGTGGTCCGCTCGGGCTCCGCCGCGCACTGGTGGACAGTCCACCGAAAAAGTCCACCAAAAAAGTCCACCGTGGACTAAAATAATTGTGGAGGTAAGTCCGCCGCGGAGTCAGTGGACTCCACCGGCGGAGTCCACTGGCGGAGTCGAGTCCACTGGCGGAGTCCACCAGTGGAGTCCACTGGCGGACTCGACTCCGCCAGTGGACTCAACTCCGCCAGTGGACTCGAATCCGCCAGTGGACTCGACTCCGCCAGTGGAATCTGCCGGTGGAGTCCACCAATAAACTCCACTGGTGGAATCCGCCAGTGGACTCCGCCATTAGGGCTGTATGGTTTTTGGAAAGGAGTGCCATGTGTACACATAGCTTTCTCAGATTCGGTCGATATTTCAAAGGGACCATCCATAAACTTAAAGGGCGTCGCAATGAGGGGGGAGGGGTGAGTAGACCCTCTCAGATTTGATCGATATTTCAAAATCAACTTGGGGGCCATCCATAAAGGACGTCCGCACAATTTTGGCCATCTCAGACCCCTCCCTCCCCCTTGTCCGCAAACGTCCGCAATCCAGAAACCCCTAATTTCAATGCTTTTTCCAGCTGGAATTGGAAAAAGGGTGTGTCCGTGCGAACGTGAAATTAAGTTTGACCAAAATAAACTTGTCACACCCTCTTTTGAAGACAAATGGGGGATAATTAGATTACCACCAAAAAGTTGATATTAGCCCAAATCTGAGAGGGTCCTGGGGATTCTGTCGTCTCCCATGTGCTTAGAGCCTTCATTTTCCATGACAATGACGTCACTCATAAAAATATAATCAGCGCGCATCTAGCTCTTTGAAGGTTATGGTCATAGGGATTAGGGTCAAGGATTTGTTAGGTTTAGGGTCAGGATTAATGTAAGGGTTTTGGTAAGAGTCTCGGTAAGGTTTAGGATAGAGAAAAATTGACCTTCGGATCTGTGACGTCACTCAGCGCCGTTTACCTGATCCGACATAATTATCACGGACATTAAATTCACGCTGAGCACGTCAGCGTGAATATTTATGTCCGTGAAAATTTTGTCCGTGATACTAATGTCCGTAATATTCAGGTCTGTGAAAATTAAGTCCGGCATTTCGTCCTAAAATTTATAGGGTAGACGCAAAATTTCTGACCTCCTCTCTTAAAATGCACAAATAATAGAATTTGTAAGGAAATTATGCTTTTTTTAATGCTTAGTACCTGCAATATGGAAATTTATCATATTTATTAAAAAAATATTGAAAAAAATCTTCAATTCAAGCATTCAAGTGGGGGGAAAAATGGGAGAAATCGAGCCGATAATTTTGAAGATTTTTTGAAATTTGAAGTGGCTGGATCGAGCGTGATCATATTAATGTCCGTGAAGTTTTATGTCCGTGAAACTAAAGTCCATGATAATTATGTCCGATAAGGTATATCGGACATAATGCGGACGTCCGCAATTCATGGAAATTTTGAGCGATTTGACGGCTATTTCACCAGAAAATCATGGAATTTCGGGGCCAAAAATGTTATCCGCGAGAGGACTCCGCTGGTGGAGTTGGGCTCCACCTGTGGACTCCGCTGGTAGACTCCACCTGTGGACTCCGCTGGTGGAATCCACTTGTGGACTCCGCTGGTGGACTCCACCTGTGGACTCCGCCGGTGGACCGAAGTCCGCTGGTGGAGTCCACCTGGGGAGTCCACCGGTGGACAAAAACTCCGCGGTGGACTCCAATCCACGGCGGACTTTTTTCCCTGGTGGACTTTTTTGGTGGACTTTTTCGGTGGACTGTCCACCAGTGCGCGGCGGAGCCCGAGCGGACCCGCAGTGGACCCACCACTCCGCGGCGGAGTTTTGAAAAGTCCGCTGCGGGTCCACCAAAAAATTTTTATGGTGGACTTTAGTGGAGTCCGCGGCGGACCCGCAGCGGGTCCACCGGGTCCGCAGCGGGTCCGCAGCGGAGTTAAGTCCACCCATTTTTTAGCCCAAATCTGGACATGTATTACCTACACGAGTTATAACAACTGAACAACCATTAAACTTTTAAAATGAAGTAACAACTTTTTGAGTAATGCTGCCTTTGGTGCAGAGCATGAATTGTTGTTAATCTAAATTTGTTCATGACCAAATAAGGAAGCTAGCTTGCATTTATGAAAGGGTTAATTTTTTATGCCACAAACCTGGTTTCCCTATGTCATGTGGATGAAGTGGATGCAATAATTGCCTCAATCTCTAAAATGAAAGAGTCTTGAATGGTCTATATATTTTCTGGGACATTGCATTATTGTGGCATGACTTTTGTGGCTAAAGGGCTATGTTGGAGAAGCAGCAGTTACCAATTTAGTAGAGAAAAATCCATAAAATAAAGAATTTCTTTAAAACATCAATGTACAAGCATAGAAACAGTTTACATTTGTCACAAATATAGCCCAAATCCTTTTATAAAACATAATTAACAAACATAACATAACATAAGGATAATGGTATTAAACCATCACTCTTCACACTCTTCATGAGATAATTTATAAGATATTATTCATAATTCATGATTCAATTAACAACATAAAATAATTTGATTTATAGCATCAAAAGCATTCAGATGAATAGCCCAATTAACCAAGGTATCCATGAAGCTCTATCCATTGCAAATACTTCTATTCATAGAAATTGATGTCTTGAAGAAAGATTTCTTTTTATTTCAAATAAATTCATAGAAATAAATAATTAAAATGATTTATAGGATATTTTGATTTAATACTGACATTTAAGATCATTGATTCAACAGAAACATTTATTTCAAAACACGTGCCCATGGTTCTATTAAAAAATAATTCTACGGCCTTTTCATCGAATTAATTTGAATAATTACTGCTCAAGGCAAAAAATACAAAAAAAATCGACTCAAATAATTTTTCAGAATTCCATCTGCGCTTGCGCGCCGTGCGCTAGATCGGCCGCCTAACGCGCGCGCGGCCACAGCAGGTGCAAACGACGTGGCCAATGGCCATTATGCTGAAAAAAGATCTATGGAAGCGAGGAGGATCAAAAATTTTTTATGCGAAATAAAGTGATCCTTGTCGGCCACTGCAGTGGACGAAAAGGCTCAAAAATTTTTACATAAAATTTTTTGATCCTCCTCGGCCACGGGGTTGGATGAAAAGGCTCAAAAATTTTTACATAAAAAATTTTTTATGAAAAAAATTTTATGTAAAAAAAGTGAGCCTGCTCGGCCACCGATTTCACTTCAAGCCTTCACTGTTTCCACTTTCACTCAGCCTCCATTTCAGCCCAGCCTCCACACGCAGCCTTCCCTCCACTCAGCCTTCACCTTCAGCTCCACTTGCCTCCACGCAGCTTCCACTGCCTCCACTAGGTCCAGCAGTTCACTCCAAGCCTCCACTCAGCCTCCATTGCCCACCAGCCTCCACTAGTTTTCACTGTCTACTGTTTCACCAGCTCCACCAGTTCCACCAGGCTCCATCAGGCCAGTGGAGGCTAGTGAGCCTAATGGAGGCTGAGTGGAGCCCAGTGGAGGCTGAGTGGAGCCCAATGAGGCCATGGAGGCTAGTGAGCCTAGTGGAGCCTAGGAGGCTGGTGAGCCCAATGGAGGCCAGTGGAGCCCAGTGGAGGCTAGTGAGCCTTAGTGGAGCCTAAGGAGGCTAGTGGAGCCTATTGAGGCTAGTGGAGCCCAGGAGGCTGAGTGGAGCCTAGTGGAGCCTAGTGGAGGCTGAGTGGAGGCTGAGGAGTTAGTGAGGCTGAGTGAGCCTAGTGAGGCTGAGTGAGCCAGTGAGGCTGAGTGGAGCTAGTGGAGGCTGAGTGAGCCTAGTGAGGCTGATGAGCCTAGTGGAGGCTGAGTGGTGATAGTTGGAGCTGTCTGAAAGTTTGAAGCTATAATGTTTTTCACATTAGTGCACATAAATCACCATTTTCAGCAAGAAATTTTGTTTTTGGAGGCTAATTGATTTAGGCTCCACTCAGCCTCCACTTAGCCTCCACTAGGCTCCACTCAGCCTCCATTAGCCTCCATATTAATGCTTTAGCCTCCACAAAAATGTTATATTTCTGTTTCCGTGGAGGCTAATGGAGGCTAATTCTTCAGTGGAGGCTAGTGGAGGCTAGTGGAGGCTAAACCAAAATTTTAGCCTCCATGGAGGCTGAGTGGAGCCTGAGTGGAGCCTGAGTGGAGGCTAGTGGAGGCTAATGGAGGCTAGTGGAGGCTAATTAGCCTCCATAGTGGAGGCTATTTTTCAAAAATTAGCCTCATGCCTCCATTAGCCTCCATGGAGGCTAATTTTTGAAATTAGCCTCCACTTAGGCTCCACTCAGCCTCCACTCAGCCTCCACTCAGCCTCCATGGAGGCTAATGGAGGCTAATGGAGGCTAATTTTTGTCGTGTTCCTGTGGTACCATTTTGCCTTAGCAGTTAGCTATTTCCTATGGATCACAACTGTCAGTTAATTCTTGGCTCATCCAGAAATGAATTCATCTCCTATTTTCAAGTTAGGTACACACATACTACCTCATTACTGTATTTCCAAAAGATAGGTATATTCAATATGCACAAAAAATAAATGGTACACCAAGATTATCAATTCCCATTCAAAGAGAGCCATGAATTCATTAATGATAAAAGCCAGGGTTAAAGGCAACTCTGCAACCAATGCAATAAAGTGAGCACTGATAATACTCAGTTCAAGAAATGTTCAGGGTACAAAGCAGTGTTCTATTGCCCAGAAAAATGCCAGGCAGAAAAGTGGAAGAAGCATGAAAAGAATTGCATATAGATGGTTGACCCTAGACAGTTATTCTATATATCAACATCTCAACATAATTGCATATTACAAATTCATGATTCCTTGTTCCAAAACTTGTTTTCTGTAGCTTTGGCAAGAAGATCCACTCCAGAAAGAATTAGTGTTCAACATCAGCATCTCCCATCAGCATTAATAGACGTTATTTTGTGATGATGCCATGACAGTGTTTTATGAATGGATATTTCAACTTATTAATAACAATTCAAGGGCCTAGCCCAAAGCCTAGCCATAGAAATTTAGAATTCTTCCTCCACATTCAAGGCAGCAGAAATAGCTGTTTGCTATATAATAATCATATAGAAAATTGAGAACAGCCCTGAAAAAGAACTGACATTCTAATGTGTCATTGCAGTTGGTACCCAGTCACAGTCCACTGCAGTCGAGTTCAATTTGTCGATTATCATTAATACATTGTTGATCGAAATTAATATTTTGTCATCAATTGTTTTGCATCAGTTAGAAAACGAAATTCTTCAGAAACAAATGGAGCCAGATGTTTGGTTTAGGCCCCAAAATTTTTTAGCCCATTTGGGCCAAAATTTGGCAAAATATGCAAATGGGCTTAAAATTTTGGAGGTCAAAATCGAAAGTCCAGCTCCATTTGTTTCTGAGGAATTTAGTTTTCTAACTGATGCATAAACGATTACGAAGACAAAAATATTCAAAGCAACATTTGTGTGTGTTTTTGCATTAAGCCTGATTTTCGATCAACCTAAGTCTATGCAGTCGCCTAACATTTAATACCAACTGCATTAGGTATCAAATAAATTCACTTATTTCCAAAATTTTGAATTCTAATACTGCATCATAGTGCATCCTAAACAAAAATATGGTCAAATTTGGTTGAGGTACTAAAATCAAATTCTTGGGCACTTTGGCTTAAAACTAGAGGAGCCAATCCCTTTGCACTTGTGCAACACAGGTTCTTCATCATCCACTTGTCTTTAAACTCTACACAATTTTCAGTACAATCCATTGTAGCTCACTTGCTTTAAGGGTCAAATTGAATTTAACATGAAATAACATAAGGTGCCAGCCAGAAATGAGCTCATCACTTAGGTATTTATGTGATATCAAGTGAATGAGATACAAGTGACCCTCAAGTTGAATGAATCTTACAATTTAACACAACCACACAAACCTACTGACAATTTTGGAATCTAAAATTCCATCTTCAAGATCTCCACGTGTTAATGTTAATTATCCTGAGTAAAATGAGGAAAAAGTTAATTATCACAATGGCCGAATAGAAAAATAGGCTTCCATTACAAAACACACCTTTGAACACTGGTGTCCATTTATTCAAGAACATATCAGAGTGAAATATAAATCTTGAAATGATGAGATGAAATAAAATAAAAATGAAATAAAATATTTTGATTTGACATCAACACTCATTTCACAAAACAGTGTCCATGATTCAATAAACATTGTGCTGGATCTTCCAGCCCAGATTATATAGACATTAGCATTGAAAAATACATGATACAATGTAATAAATTAACATTTATCATAATAATTTAATGGCGAATTCAAATTTTATCTGTATAAGTTATAATATAAATAGTATGAATAAAAAGATGCGGTTGGGGTATGTATGTATCTTTCCCAAATGATCTGGTATCGACGGACGTTGCCCCGTCTATTTCTTCTGACTGGATGGCTATCAATAGACGGGGGAAACTCGTTTTCCCGCGGCGCGCATTTTTCCTGCGCGCTTACAGACTATTATACAGTACCATTCACACAGCGTAATAACTTTCGCGCCGTGAGAAAAGTACAAAGATTCCAAAATGGGACAAAATTGTGACACATTTTACAGTAATTGGTAATTGAAACAATGAAATTGCAACATATACAAGTACAACAAATGCAATCTGTCAATCAATAAACCCAGAGAATCTATTCACATGAAAATTTTTTGTTTTTATTTATGAAAGCAGTCTGAAAATGCTGAAAATGCATATTTTTTTCTGTCCACCACTGTACCATTGCATCAACTTAATTACCCGGCGCCCTCCGTCATGAAACTCAAAACTGTGGTACCGGCACATATATAACAGCAACATATACAACGGAATTCTCAAAAAATTCATGAACTCAGGCGTTTAGAAATGAAGTGAAAAATTGTTGCTATGTCATTGATGACTCTTCGGACCGTGTTATATAACGTTTTATACAGCGGACCCCTTCTCAAAGAGTTTCATCATCATGAAACTAGAACTATGAAATTTCGGCGCCACGATTGAAATGGCACAAAAACCTTAACACTAAAGTGAACGTCAAACAAAAATACTGAGGGAGCCGCGCGCGCGTAAGAAATTTGCATCTACTCGAGTCCGTGACGTCACTGATTTCGGCACTGGATAGCGTTACCTAGCAACACCGTGCTTAGCTGGCGTTACGCGTTGTTTTGAGGTGATCTCCACGTTGTATTTGGCAGAAGTGAGATACGAATTAGAAAGGACAATTTTTGCTTGACGATAAACAAATTATTTTCTATTTACAGAACATGAAACATAGTTCAATTAATTCAAGCTCATGCTCCACTCTCCACACATGTTTTAAGCATTCAATAGTCTGCACTCTGCAAATAAATTAAAGCAATGCTGAATGCAATATATTCGGCCTCAGAAATATTCAAATGCTCAAATAGGGAATCCCTCGATTAAAGAGTTTCTAAATGTTAAGCTCAGCTGCTCACTTTGAGTATCCTGTATCAGTTTGGTTTTAAAATAACAGAAACGTAGACTGCCAGAATCTCAGGGTCAGAGCACCTCGAACGGTCTGCAGTATCCCGGCATCCGAAGTGTATCGGCATCTGAAGTGTCCCTGGGTGTGAAGAGTTTTCCACGGTACTGAGGTTCAATCCGGAGCACTAGAGTGTCCTGGATTCTGTAAGGCCCGGGTTTGGAGTGTCCACAGTTCCTTTGCATTCGCCTGGAGTATCTCGGAGGTGAGTTGCGTGTCCTCTTGTCTAGAGAGTGTCTGGAGAATGTTCCGGGTCTTCTAGAGTTTCTCCCGTAATGTCTGGATGTGTCCGGAGGTCTGCACTCTGCAGTGCTCTCTTGTCTCCTTCTCCGGAGGACATCACGTTGTCTGCATTTGGTCCCGGGGCCTGGAGTGTCACTGAAAATTAAGATTTGAATCAGAGGAGAGTATTAAAGTACAATTTGAGGCCAACAAGCATGCTTGCTGCTTGTATTTCTATACAAGCAATTGGAGCATCAATACCTATGTACCAAATTACGCGTAAAATTGTTTGCAATGCGCGTCGGCGCGCGCAAAATAACGTTATTTTCTGAGATTTTCATCACACCAGAATTGGGACAAAACTAGCAATAGCCTGATAAAATCATAAAACAACTCATTTCATGAAGAATGTGGCAAATTGGGCATTATGACCAGGACCTTCATTGTATTGAGCAATGAGTAAGGATGTTAGAAACAAACAAGCCTGTTCCTGATGAGATTCGAGTTGAAGGAAGCCTCTATCTTAGAAGCATCGCGGGAAATTCGCATGCGTACCAATTATCATCACGAATGGCCGATACATAGAACCTACGTGCTCATTACAAGCCGACCACACCCTTTTTTGACCACGCCCATTTTGCGCGTAGGAAAATAGCCATAACTTCGGTTCTTTTTGGAGTTGAGAGCAAACGTTCCACCCAGGGCCGTCGAGAGGATTTTAGGGGCCGGCGACATTCCTACCAGGGGCCTATTTTCTTTTCCACAATGGGATATTTTTCATTTAGGCTGGGGTCTGGGGCGGCAACCCCCAGCTGAAACGTTCTGAGTAAATGGGATGACCGTATCACTAGCATTTTTGTCTCTATTTGACGTTTCATGTCGAAACAACATCAAGAAAGCAATTCCACTGCAGCCTCAGAGAAGCCAGATGATCTCAATGGCAGTTCCCATTATTTTTTTGATATCTGACGTTTCATGTCGAAGCAACATCAAGAAAGCAATTTCACTACAATGATAGCAGGGTCTGGGGGCGGCAGCCCCAGAAGTCAGACGTTTTGAGTAAACGAAATTATATCTCAATACGATAATCGAAAATATTTTCCTATCTTGGCATTTTTGGGCCCATCTGGGAAGCTGGGGCCGGCGACAGTTGTCGCCGTAACGCCCCCTCTCGACGGCCCTGGTTCCACCTTAAAATGACCGCAATGACCACATTATGCCAGGCGGATGATGGTTCCAAAGCCCTAGGTCCTTCCGTTTTCGAGTTACAGCCCAAAAACTGATTTTCCATCACTCGCGAGGCAGCGCCTTGTGAAAAATGTAACTTTGGTTCCTTTTCGAGTTAAGAGCAAATGAACCACCTTAAAATGATCGCAATCAGCACATTATAGGGGGTAGGTAATAGTACTGAAGCCTTGGGATCTTCTGTTTTGGATTAATTTCTCAATAAAAAAAATTTAAATTATGTAATTTTATGGATTGGGATGTTTAATATAAGTCGCATGATAAATTTATTTTAAACCGAGGTTTCTTGAAATTTTGATCTTCAGACACTTTTGCGACAAGATAAACTGTTCTTTAAGGGAGTCTTTAAATAAGCTTCAAGGCATAACACACCCCAATCAACTCAACAGCATACCACTCTTAGTATACCCTTTCAACTCGCTGCATACCACTATCCACACATAGCATACCCCTGTCAACTCATAACATACCTATCAACTCATACCCCCAATCAACCTGTAACACACCCCTACGGAATCGTGCATACCCCCATCAACTCATAACATACCCCAATCCACTCATAACCCACCCCTCTGCACCTATAAGCCATCCTCTCAACTCACCATACACCTATCAACTCATAACACACCCCTCTATCACCTCATAACACATCCTATCAACACTTAACATACCCTCTCAACTCATAACACACCCAAGTCAACTCATAACATACCCCAATCAACTCATAAACCCCAATCAACTCTTAACACACCCAGTCAACTCATAACATACCCTAATCAACTCATAATCTCAATTCCTAATCAACTCTTAACACACCCCAGTCAACTCATAACATACCCTAATCAACTCATAACTTACCCCAATCAACTCATAACATACACCTATCAACTCATAACATGCCCCTATCACCTCATCACACCCTATCAACTCTAACATACCCCTATCAACTCGTAGCATAACTCCCTCTCTACTCATAACACCCCAGTCAACTCATAACATACCCCAAACCAACATACCCAATCAATAAACCCTTCAACTTAAAATACCCCTCAACCGGGAAATTTTTTTCAACCATAAATTTTATAAAATAACCCCCCTCCTTTAGAACCCCTCAACTCATCCCTTTAGTCAACCAAATACCCCCAAAACAATGCTAACATCCCCCATCAACTTAGCATGCCCCTTTAACTTCCCCCAATTAACATACCCCAATCATCACATTACATACCCCCAATTTCATAAAACCCCCTATCCCAAGCATCCCCCCTCAACCAGAATCCCCTCTCCCAAACATGCCCCAAACATAAACCCCTATCAACTTAAAATTCAATCCCTGCCCCCCCGTCAACTCAAAAATTACCCCACAACTGTAAATACCCCTATCAATTGCATTTTCCCCCCAATTCTACCCCAGTCAACCATAAATACCCCCAAAAATTAAAAAACCCCCCCTCATAACACCTCAATTTACCCCTCAACTAAAAACCCCCTCAACTCATAACATCGCCCTAAACTCACTATCAACCTAGCATACCTCTTCAACCCTCATAGCACACTTTGTCAACTCATAAAATACCCCAATCAACCCATAACATACCCCTATTAATATCTCATGACATACCCCAATCAGCATAACACACCTATCAACTTCAGCAACCCTATCAACTCAGCAAACCCTCTCAACTCATAACATGCCCCTATCGACTCATAACAATTTTTGATAGATAGATAGTTGACTGGGGATCTGTTATGTTTATAGGGTATGTTATTGGTTGATAGGGGTAGGTTATGAGCGATTGGGGTATGATATGAGTTGACTGAAATGTGTGTTATGAGTCAAGAGGTATGCTTAGAGTTGATAGGGGTGTTATGAGTTGATAGGGCATGTTTTGAGTTGAAAGGGCATAAGCTGAGTTGATAAATGCCATGAGTTGATAGGGGTGTACGAGTTGATAGGCTATGCTACGAGTTGATAGGGATGTGTAAAGAGTTGATCAGTATGTTAAGAGTTGATTGGGGTATGTTGTGAGTTGATTGGGGTATGTTATGAGTTGATAGGTGTGTTATGAGAGTTGAGAGGGGTATGCTAAGAGTTAATAGGGGGCAGACTTGATTGGGGTATGTTATGAGTTGGTTGTGCTATGAGTTGAGGGGTATGCTACGAGTTGATAGGGGTGTAAAGAGTTCAGGGGTGTGTTAAGAGTTGATTGGGGTATGTAATGTGATGATTGGGGTATGTTATGAGTTGACTGGGGGGTGTTATGAGTTGAGAGGGGTATGCTACGAGTTGATAGGGGTGTGTTAGGAGTTGTTAGGGGTGTGATATGAGGTGATAGGGGTATGTTATGAGTTGATTGGGGTATGTTATTAGTTAGTTAGTTGACTGGGGTGTGTTAAGAGTTGATTGGGCCATGTTATGACTTATGAGTTTATTGGGGTAAGTTATGAGTTGATATGGGTATGTTATGAGTTGATAGGTGTATGTTATGAGTTGATTGGGGTATGTTATGAGTTGATTGGGGTATATTAGTTGACTGGGGTGTTAAGAGTTGATTGGGGTTTGTTATGAGTTTATTGGGGTATGTTGCGAGTTGACTTAAAAAGTTATGAGTTGAGAGGGGTATGCTAAGTGTTGATAGGGCGTGTTTTGAGTTGATAGGGGTGTGTTATGAGTTGATAGGTATATGGTATGAGTTGAGAGGGATGGCTTTTAGGTAGAGGGGTATATTAGTGGATTGGGATATGTTAAGTGAGTTGATGGGGGTATGCTTTGACGGATACTTCCTGTAAAGGGTGTGATATGGGTTGATTGAGGTATGTTATGAGTTGATATGAGTATGTTATGAGTTGACAGGGGTATGCTATGAGTGGATAGTGGTATGCAACGAGTTGAAAGGGGTTTGCTAAGAGTAGATAGGGGTATGCTACGAGTTGATTGGGGTGCGTTATGCCTTGAAGCTTATTTAAAGACTCCCTTAAAGAGCAGTTTATCTTGTCACAAAAGTGTCCATCAAAATTTCAAGAAACCTCGGTTTAAAATAAATTTATCACGCGACTTATATCAAACATCCCAATCCGCAAATAACACAATTTAAATTTTTTATTGAGAAATTAATCCAAAACAGAAGATCCAAAAGGCTTCAGTACTATTACCTACCCCCTATAATGTGCTGATTATGATCATTTTAAGGTATTTGTTTGTCTAACTCGAAAAAGGACCAAAATACATTTTTCACAAGGCGCCTCATGAGTGATGGAAAAATCAGTTTTTGGGCTGTAACTCGAAAAACGGAAGGTCCTAGGGCTTTGGAACCATCATCCGCCTGGCATAATGTGGTCATTGCGGTCATTTTAAGGTGGAACGTTTGCTCAACTCCAAAAAGAACCGAAGTTATGGCTATTTTCCCTACAGCGCAAAATGGGCGTGGTCAAAAAGGTGGTCGGCTGATACAAAATTGACGACAAGTCAGTTAGCTTCCTTAGGGTCTAAAATAACGTATCCAGTTGCTAAATCGCTTTTAACATTCAAAGCCAACGGATTTCCATTTCACCCCTGACTAATAGGTGTGGGTCCAGACTGGTTTCAGGAATGAATAGGCTCAAGACTGATATCAGTCATGTATCAGAGTCGAGACTGGTGCCCAGGTGCCAGAAAAGCATAAGAGTCCAGACTCTTGTCCGGGTGAGTTCGGGTTCAAAATGGTGTCAGGTATGCATCAAAGTCAACACTGGTGTCACGAACACATCAAAAACCAGAGTGGTGTTAGGAAAAGTCAGAACTTTGATTGATGTCTGGATGAATCAGGGAATTCCAGACTAGAGTCAGCAACGCATCGAATGGAGACTTTGGCACAAAAAATTTTAAAGCTCCGGGGTTTGGGCAAAGGGGGGGTCCCTGGGAGTCCAAAAATTGGGTCACCTTCTCATCTTGGAAATACTTAGAATCTAGGACTCAGCTACGCCCTGTGATTGTTCAGAACAGAATAGCAGCCTGTTTAAAAGGCTCGGGTAATTGTAACAGAATAGTAGTAACAGAGCAGTATCGTGACGATTGAGTGAAACGTGAGCCTGCAAGAATGCCACGCAACTTCAGCACCGTATCAGCTTGTTTTTAGTTCTACCGCCTATAATACCACTTGGAATACTGGGAACTTTTACTGTTTCACGTATCAGCACTGATTGTATCCCTCTTTTTAAGTTTTATTCCGTTCCAAAGCAGGCTGGGTGGCTTCATCAAGCCCTTGACGTCCGCCTGTTTTTATGACCTGTAATTAAATTTCATATCATATTGAGCTCCTTAATTATCTCGGCAATTTCTTAGGGTTTCAAAGAATCATCCAATGTTCTCTGGTTTCATTTGAAATGTTTACGACATTAAATTCATGCCGTCTGACCCCAGTGACAAGAATTAAAAATCGCAATTAAATAATATTTTTTTAATGATATTATGTTGACAATAATAAATTATTACATTGAATAATTTAAGATTTAATGAATAAGAGATTTGAGTACCATTTTAGGATTCTTATTTACTTTTAATCTTCTCTTTGTGAGGCTTGCCGCTTGGACTATGGTTGTATCTTGCTTTCTGACCAGTTCATACACTTATCAAGATTACCGGGTTACATGGAACTAATTTAAGAATTTAGCAGCCTGTAGTTTACACTTCACTTAACTTTTCCAGGAGTGTACCAATACTTATCTCCTGTTAACACATTCCACATGATGCCGTACGCTTATCTAGGAGAATTACATTGCTTTATTCCATCCTAAATTCTCTTTTCCGTTTTATGTAATTGTTCAAATTTGTTTGAGCTATCCCAAAGGTGTAAATAACTAATATTATAGTAATATAGTAATTAAATGTAGTAATGCGGTTCCTGCAAGGCTTCCAAAACATCCTTTGAACATTACCCCTGCAGATTGCGCTGCTCTGTTGCACTGTTTAATTTATTGGAGTATTATTGGATATCCATATGAAATTATATCGCTGTTAACAAAATAACGGTGTTTTTTGGTCTCGGGTCGGTGGATGAAGGAACATGTTCATTGCTTCATCCCGCCCCCCCAAAAAGGGGGGGGAATGAAGATTTCAGGCCAGATAAGGTAGGTGGGGGATGACCCAATTTCAATGATTTAGGACTGCTTTAATTCATCGGCGCCTATAGGCGTCTATAGAATTTAAGGCCAATCAATTTAGGTCATCGGCCGATATTTGACTCGGAGCTCATCCTCGCCAGTTCAAGACTGTCTTAATTCATCGAAAAAAAGAGGAAGAACATAGATTGCTAGGAGTCAATATCGGCGCCTATAGGCGCCGATACATAATATAAAACCCGCATCAGCGCCTATAGGCACCTATAGGCGGTTGAAAACATAGGAACCGATAAGCGGTTGAAAAGCGCCGAAAGCGCCGAAGGCGCCGATAGGTGGCGCATAGCCGCTTATCGGCGCCGATGACCGCCGATAAAATGCTGCCTTGCACTGGTATTCTACCTAAAATATTAATTTTCGGCGCCTATAGGCGCTTGTAAGCGTTGATGCCTAAAAAAACGTATAGGCGCCTATAGGCGCCTATACGTTTTTTCGGCGCCAATCCCTAAACCTAACCCCAACCCAACTCCGTTTATATGGGAGACATGATGTGAAACAATGGCACGCGCCAATTTAGGACTGCTTTAATTCAGCCTATAGAATTAGTTCAATGGCCGATAATTGACTCGAAGCTCCGCTAGTAAAACTCATCCTCGCCAATTTAGGACGGTCTTAATTCATCAGCGCCTAAAGGCGCCGATTCGGGGCTTATCGGCGATTTGCATAAGTGGGATTGTGCCGAAATGCTTTTCTGCTCTCATGGCTTCACGAAGCTACGTCTTATGTATGCGTATTATTGCATACTGTATATAGTGCATAATTGATCCGAAATTACTGTCAGGGATAATTCTTATCCATTGAAGTATTGACTTTTAACTTCAAATTGAAGATCTCCCCAAACTATTTTGAGCATTTATAGGAGCCGGAAACCCAAGTTTTGGTACATGCTTACAGGGTGTTTCATAAATAGTGTGACTATTTTGAAACTGTACTGGAAATTGGATGAAAGATTTATAGCACTGATTTATAATCTTTTTGTTATGCCAATATGTTTGGAATTTATGCCCAAAAAGTTTCCAGGTGATTGCAATTGTATATTTTTCACAAATTGACCTTCTTGCTAGGGCACGGTTTCAGAAACTGGAAATTTCCAAATTTGATGCATGGTAGGAGATTCGCTGTTTTGCATACCTTTTAAACACTGTACTAAGTTTTGTTAGTCCAACTGAGGCTGTGTGGTGTCTAAACTATCAAAAATACACATCTAAAGGTTTAAAGGCATACTGTGACCATCTTCATGATGAAAAATTTTGATCTGCCGCTGCAGTATCGAAGTGCCGCACTGACTAGCCACAAACAAAAGCACACTTCAAACGTTTCTAAAGGCATGTTCTACTAAAATTGAGGATGCTAAAGGACAGTTTGCAAGTTCGAAGTGTAGAATTGTCCATACTATGAAGTATCAGTTTTGTATAGGTGAATCAGTAACTATGAAAGCCTTTGTGGGTCGGGACTCAGGTCCAGCTTATTCTGCTAACAGACTTTATAGGTTGCGACACTTTGCAACTTACTATAAAAAAGTAAGTTCAACAAATTTCAGTTCAATTTTCAATTCAACAAATTTTTCATCGTGAAGTTGGTCACAGTATGACCTTAAACCTTTAGATGCGTATTTTTGATAGTTTACACACCACACAGCCTCAGTTGGACTAACAAAACTTAGTACAGTGTTTAAAAGGTATGCAAAACAGCGAATCTCCTACCATGCATCAAGTTCCTGAAACCGTGCCCTAGCAAGAAGGTCAATTTATGAAAAATATACAATTGCAATCATCTGGAAACTTTTTGGGCTTCACGAATCTACGTCTTATGCGTATTATTGCATACTGTATAGTGCATAATTGAACCGAAATTACTGTTAGGGATAACTCTTATCCATTGAAGTATTGACTTTTACCTTCAAATTGAAGATCTCCCCAAACCCCTGTAATAGACGCCTCGTAAAACTATTTTGAGCATTTATAGGAGCCGGAAACCCAAGTTTTGGTACATACTCACATACTCTAGTACCTACTATATAAACTTGTTAATATGCGTTATGGGAAGTAGGAGTCTATGTTTATTATGTGTACATTTGACGTGTCCGGTATATTAACGTGTGGCTATTACCCTAATTGTTGACGCGAGCTAGCTGCAGTTCTTATAAACAAGAACATGCCCGCGGCTCTCCGTACAATTATCCAAATTAATGAAATAGCAGCTCCCCCTTACTACAGGCGTATTGTCATGAGACTTCGGCACTGCCGCTGGTGTAGCCCTTTGTCTAGCTGAGTTTTATGTTCTATGCGGTAAACCTGTGAACAACAGTTGGGAACTATATAAGAGCAGCTACAGTTGTAGACACCGCGGGTATGCAGATAAGCTTTGTTTGGAGTGTCAAAGGTTTGGAGTGAAGGTTTGTTTGGAGTGAAGGTTTGTTTGGAGTGAAGGTTTGTTTGGAGTGAAGGTTTGTTTGGAGTGAAGGTTTGTTTGGAGTGAAGGTACTGCTGTACTACGAGAGTCTAGAAGTAGTGAAGTAAGCTTACAGTTGTGTTTTTTTTCAAGTTTTTTTGCCATAACGAGGAGTTCGTGAACCAGGAGTTCATGAGGTCATTTGGTCTCAATATACGTTGTTTTCCCTGTTTTGTCCCGGGGCACAATTCACTAATAAGAATCAATAAAGGAACCTACTACCTTTTATTGTTGTTCTGATTATATTGT
The DNA here is from genome assembly GCA_011033025.1 of Beroe forskalii. Classification (NCBI taxonomy): domain Eukaryota; kingdom Metazoa; phylum Ctenophora; class Nuda; order Beroida; family Beroidae; genus Beroe; species Beroe forskalii. The sequence continues at coordinate 158,732 of WFMF01000225.1, forward strand.
TTTTGTTTCAAAACCCTTATGGGTACCCCGCCGTGGGTTTTCAAACAGCTACTATAATGATCTTATAATCGTGCGGTATTTACGTTCCATTGTAGTCACAAATAATGAACCTAGGCTATGTTTTCAATTTCGAACACAGTATTTTTTTGTTTCCAATTCAATTATTATCATCGATAAATCCCTCTAACGCTGCATCCATACTTCTATAAACTTCTAGCTTCAATTAGACGAGTAACTTCCCCCTAAAAAATTTAGGCTGCCTCAATGGCCTGAGGCTGCCTAAAATGAGCGATTTAGGCAGCCTCACAGGGTAGGTTAAGGCCATTTGAGGCAGCCTAATTAGGCGGGTTAACTGAGGCTGCCTCAAATCTGATTTTGAGGCTGCCTCACAGGATAGGTTGAAACAGGTTTTCGTAATCGTCGAACGCGCGCGAGCAACCCCATTTCAGAACAATATGGTGCTCGCGCGCGACGACAAGAACATTACACCAGTGCGAGCTCGATCGAGCCAAAGGCGAGTGTGGTTGAGCATGGGTGAGCCAGGATACAGACGATGGCGGCAGACTGGTGAGCCGAGTAAGCTTTATATAACAGTCACTGGTATGTATCAGTCGGTCGTCGGATGACTGGTTTAAGGTTAGAGGGTTGGGGATAGTTGATTTGGCGACACTCAGAAACATTTAATTATAGCAATAGGTTTTGGACACTTACATCGCATTAAATCTACAAGTCTGATCTGCTTCTAGCTCGATACTTGGCCGCAGTTTTGTAAAAATTTTGTTGCTATTGTACTATGGTCTCGAAAAAGCCAACTCGGCTTCACACATTCTGATGCGTGATCACATAAAACAACCACAATTTTCACGGGATATTGCGGTTGATATATTTTAATGCGACGACGTCATTCTCGTACCAGCGTGCTATTGATGTGACCGGGTTCAGTGGTGACGAGGATCAAAGATGACTAGTCTCATAAGTGACGAGAGTCGCATCACATGTGACTAGAGTAAGAGAGGGCCTAACACTGAAGTGATACAGAGGGGCTAGGGCTTCAAAGGAGACTAGATGGACGGGTGGTACTCCAGCCGCCGACCATGACGGGCGGTTAATCGAGTATGGACACTTCCAGGAGCGTCCTTCTTTCTCCATCAACGACAGCACAGGAAACTTTCCCTTACACCTTCGTTACAACGATCACGGCCGGGATCTCTTTCCGTTTTGAAGGAGGGGGGGTTAAGGGATGTTTCACCAAACGCCGCTTTGACCTCCGAAACACTGAGCTGTCAGGTTCAGGCCCCGGGAGGCCGTCTCAGGGACGCATAGGTTTCAATAGGCAACCTTATCAGTCCATAAGGTACTATACGCTTAGAGCATGGCTGGGAAATGCGCTAATAGAAATTATTATTACTTGTCTAAGTAAACTGGAAGTACAATTTCAAACTATTTTCCTCTATGCTAACAGTAACAGGGCAAAAATAAGGACCTACTGACCTAGAAGGACGCCTTGCGAATGAAGGGCACCTTGGCAGCTAAGCATGAATTTGATATATAATTGAATTTCGGTCACAGACGCAAATGTCAGTTCACGAAGGAGCACAAATGGAGTTTCGGATGAATATGTTTAAGACAAACATTTCCAGAGTCTTCAGTTCCAAACCGAATATTATGCGGTATTCTGAGCACTTAGATTAGCGTATAATACCACGTATAATACCGTCGACCAGTGTAATATGCCCTGCTATTGCACTGGGTTAGTGGGTTTAATCTGCACTGGTGTTATATATTTCTGATCAGTTATGCTGAATTCGTGAAAAATGAAAATAAAGTGGAATGTCGTGCCACTGTTCATTGCTAACCATTAACTGTTATCATTACCTCCCAGGAGCCAGGAAAGACAATCAACACGCATCTAACTCTCAAATACGGTGAAGTTCTATCAATCGGAATGCGGGAGAACATATTTATACGTAATTTAGAGGTTAATACTGAATTCATGCATTTCAAGGGCAATTCCCTTTTGGGACACCAAAAAGTGGTTTTTTTAATATTCCTTTTAACACCATTTCAGGTTTTTTGCCTTGGGGGGGAAAAGGGTAATTTTCATGTAGGGCCCTTGAATGGGGAATAAAGGTTGGGGGCCCCTTTGACATCGGTGTAAATTGTGGGGATGCTAGCGTAGCTGTAGTCGTAGTCGTAGTCGGCCTGTAGGGGGTACCAGATCCGGAAACACTCAAAAGAACTAATTTGCAAATAGAAGGAATCTTGCAAACAATATAATCCTAATCAATCGCGGCCTCAAACACGCAGCCGGATAATATCTCTTCCGTGTAATCGTCACTCTAATTCTAAGAAACTCCGAACTACTGTATAAACACGTACACCTTGCACCCCTTGACGGCTGAGCTCCGTAGAGCTTCAGCCTGCACGTTAAAAGATAGCCACAACAACCTAAAGTAGATACACGGGTACATCAACTCCAGTCTAAAAAATCTGGAAATTTTAAGTATTAAAAATTCCACTGCCTCACATTTAAAGTAAACCAATAAAATCTGAAATAAAATCTGAAAGGTTATGAAAAATCCGAACTCTGTAAGATGAACTAGCGTGCACTAAAAATACGCAAATGAATCCCTAAATACAAATGTAAATAATCTCGCCTAAAACTGGCTAAAAGTTCAATATGAAGGCTTATAAGTCGTGGATCCGCAAGTAGACCAATAAATCACATACTCTGCCTTTGAGTAGCCTCAAACCTTAAAATACGAAACTTATGTTACATAAGCATCTCCCCAAAACAATTTGAAAATTTATATAAATTTTCAGTTCACTAAATTTAACTTCATAAAATATAACTTGATGAAATACTCTGCGCTTATGCCTAGCTATTAAAATACAAAAGCAGAAAGTAGAAAAGCTGCTGAATGTACGGAATTTAGAAGTTAGAAAATTTCATGGTCTAAAATTGCCAACAGACTCACTTAACATTCATGCCATATGCTATGAAAACTTCCATGCATGGATACTGGAGACTTTAGTCGAAAATGTCATAAATCATGCCCCAATTAAGCAATTCGCACACAACCTGATATGATATCCATATCACTACTCCAGTCTAAAAATCTGCGTCTGCTCTAATTACTCAATTTCTGAAAGTTATTAGCATACGTAAAAATGAACAATACTGCAAGATAATGTAACGCAGTTCCAATATCTAATTGAGCCCAAAGGAGACGGTTATTGAACTGTTCAACCTAATTGACACCTGTCAGCATGCAATAGTCATAAACCTCATTAGACGATTGTTCATCCAGTCTCTTAATGGGTCAGTTATGGAATGCGAACGTTGTCATGAAGTGACATTCGATCCTTCTCAAGGCACATTCTGACAGTGAATGTAACTATAAAGGTCGATGGCATCTGCTGTAGCCATCATTCTCGTCGATAACACTCTCTTCAGCTTTCCAGAACTGCAAAAAACATCTACATTCTACCCATGGCACCTATCCGATCCAAGATTGTTGTTCCAGCTGCCACTGCTGCGTTCTTTGCCCTGCACAACTGGGATACTTTCTCGGTAATCAGACAAATCTGCTTGCCTGTAGGAGAGGAACTTGTCTGGTTTATCTCTTTGAAGCAGTGAGGACAGGAGAAAGAGCACTGAGTGCCTGTAGCTTGCTTTCTAAACGGGTACCTTGACAAAAAATCCGCTACTGTATTTGAGGCTCCAGATATGTGTTCGATTTCCATATCGAATTTAGCCAGGTCACGAATCTTGCGTCGCATCATGTCATCACCCGTTGCAAAGATTGTGTCCATGTTAAGCAGGGCCTTGCAGTCTGTTTTGATCTTGAATTTAGTACCCATCAAATAGACTTTCCAGAAGTCTGTTGCATGGAAAATAGTCAGTAATTCAAGCTTTGTCTGGCTCCACTGCTTTTTATGATTGGGAACTGCTTTTGAGAAGTAACCAATAATCTTCCTTTCACCTCTGATAATTTGGGAGAGGTGAGCTCCCATACCATCCTTGCTTCCGTCCACAACTAGGTGATAGCTCTGAAGCTCATCCTTCAAGTCAGGAATTGCTAAGCTGACGCTTTCCCTCACGGCGTCTTTGAGTTTTGCAAGGTTTTGATCACATTCAGTAGACCAGTGGAATGGTGTACCTTTCTGGAGCAACTGGTACATCGGTTTGGTTAAGGCTGCATACTGAGAAATCCACTTCCGGTTAAAACCGAAAAATCCAAGGAGGCTCTGCAATGATTTCCTGTTAGTGGGGGGTTTAATATCTGTCAGGGCTCTGATCCGTTCCTCCGTGATTCTGATGCCTGTCTGGTCAATCTTGACACCGCAGAATGTGACCTCCGACTTCAAAAAGTCACATTTAGCCGGGCTAAGCCTCATGTTTGCAGCTGCAAAACGTTGAAAAACGTGTCGAAGGCGATCCAGGTGTGAGTCTATATCATCAGATCCAAGAAGCAGGTCATCAAGGAAGAATATCAATTCTTCAAAGGGTAGATTTCCCATCATCTTAGTAATGCATCTGCTGAACTGGGCACCAGATGTCTTGTGCCCCATGATAAGCCTCTTGAACCAATATCTGGTACCATTATCGGTTGTGAAGGCTGTGATCGGTTTGGATTTCTCATTATAACGGACCTGATGAAAGGATTGCGAACAATCAAAAGTGCTGTAGACCTGACAGCCACCAATTTTATCTGCAACATGCCCAATCAGTGGCATCTGGTAGCTGTCTGGGAGACATTGCAGATTTACGCCACGCATGTCCACGACGAATCTAAATTTAGGAGGAGGCAGAGGTTGTCCAGTGGCAGGAGCTCTCTGAGGCTTCTTGACCAAGAAAACAGGAGAATTAAAGAGTGATTTCTCCTTACATTTCTCAATGACTCCTGCACTCTCCAAATCAGAGATCTGTTTCTGGAACTCCTCTCTAAGTTTGTACGGAATGGGTCGGACAGGTGTCCAAGAGGGTGAATAGTTTGGTTTCAGTTGAATATCACCCTCATAAATAGTACATTCTCCTAAATCTGTCGGTCCTGTTGAAAAGCACCGACGGAATTCCCACACCAAATCCTTTAGGCGGTTTCTCTGTTCAGTTGAAATCCCATTGATGTCCGCCAAATGTAATTCACGCCAAAGTCTTTCCCGAGTCCATTCAGGTTTCGGGGGCTCTTCCTGCACCTTGCTGACGATAGTAGGTTCCTCCCGTGAGAGTTGTACCCCCCTGGTATGGTTGTCCATGCTGTTGTCTACCGGGTACATCGTTCCTAGAACTTTGTTCTTGAACAACTTGACAGGGGAGTCCGTGAGATTGATCACTTTAACTGGTAACATCTGACTGTCCGTGAGACACATACTGCTTTCCACTAGAATACCTTGTTTCTCAACAAGTTTCAGATTGGGTTCAATGAACCCACTGTGTGTCACGTTCTGATCTGGGACACAGTCACTGGTTCGTGCCTTGATGAACATAACAGTGTTGGGAGCAATAGTGTATCTGCCTGCACATCTAATCCTACTCGAAGTCTCCAGCTGTCTGACAGGTTTCAGGAACGCTGTCTCCCCTGCCTGAGACCGCAGGCACCTGGTATTACAGTCAATGGAGATTTTCTTGGATGACAAGATATCCATACCCAGCAAGCCATGAGTGTCTAAGAGGTCTGTCACGATGAACCTACCCTTGTTAAGGGTGCTTGCAAGCCCGATTGTCAGCCTGATTTCACCATAGGTCTTGATGGAATCCTTGGTGAACGAAGAAAGTGTGGTCTTCGTGGCGGTAATTCGATCAGTGAGACCAAGACAGTCAAGGAATGATTTACTGACCAGGGAGACTGATGCACCTGTGTCCACGAAAAATGTGGCATTGACCCCGTTCACTGTCCCTCTAACCAGGATTCGGTCTGGCTCTCCAGTGCTGGAACTGTTAACTTGCTGCTCTGGATTGGGTTGTGTCTCGGCAGCGTCGGGAGAACAACCCTCTATTAGTTTAAATGAGCTTTACAATGTTTGGCCATATGGTTGGGCATGTTACACTTATAGCAAATTAATGGTCCGCCCTTCCTGCCCTGTGACTCCATGGTATCTCTGCCATTCCTTGAACTTGGTCTGCTGGACCCTGCTGATCTTTGGTTGGGCTCATATCTTCGGCGGTCTTTATGCTTCCGGTCCTGGGGACGACCGTCTTTACTATCCACTTGAAGAACCTCTAATGAGCCAGTATCCTCGTCAAGGGCTGCAGTAGGTTTGCTGCTCTTCAATGCTTCGCGAAGATTCTCAAGTCGAGTAGCTTCATCTACTGCTTCCTCGAATGAAGTTATCTTCTTGTTTTCATGGAGCTTCATCCTCAACTCTTGGTCACTGAGACCCTTCATGAGTGTGGTGAAGCAGGCTTCTTCCTGGAGCTGCGACTCTGAGTCAGTGTACGCTCTTGAAGCCGTGTCGTTGATTCGGTAGGCAAAGTCTTCTACCTTCTCTCCCGAATCTTGTTTCATTTCCGAGAGTTTTGCTCTGTAAGTCCGTCCATCATGTGATGGATTGATTTTCTTTTCGTAAATCTCTGTAAACAATGCTGCATCCTTTCTCTGGCCAGTAGAAAGGTGCACTTTCTTCAGCTTGTCCCTAGTGAAGTCGTCCACTAGGTTCAGGAACAAGATGTGTAGGTTGTCATCCTTAACTTTACTAAGGGTAATGTAGTCTCTGAATTTCTCGCAGTATTTGGAGAAATTCTGTCCCCTCTCGAATTTAGCAGGAGTCGGGATCTTGAAGTTGAAGGAAGAGCCAGCCTGTCGTGGTTGTACTCCTTCCTGGGCTTTAACATCTGTCAAAGCCAGTGCGTCAACTTCAGTCTCTTTCTGTCTGTGACTATCCTCGCCTTGTAGGATCCCAAGTGCTGATATCCTCAGTTTATCCTCTTCACACATGCAAGCGTGAAGAGCTTCTTCCAGTTCCGCCAGCTTTTCTGTCTCTTCCTATAAATGTTTAATCCTATTACGCAGCTGTCTAAAAGATCTATAGATCACATAGAGCCGCCTGGAGTTCTATGGTATTCTATGGCTGCCGTCTGAATTAAGCTTATGTCTCAAGGGCATACATCTGAGGGACATCGTTTTATCAGGGCCTCTAGTCATAGGTGAATTTATTCAGATATCAATGTTATCGGAAATTATATATTTATTCTAGTATGAATTAGGAGTGAGTAGAAATTACTATCGGTTTGTGTATATAATAAACTTACGAACCAATAGGACCTTCATTTGTTACTACAATGGATACTGACTGGATGAAAGAATTTGACCGAATAGTCATACCATATGCTGATAGTTTTGTTTATTTTGCAATAAGGGAAATTTAGGGAACAAATCAAAATTTAAAATTAAAAAAAACCCCCCAAAAAAAATCGGCGACCTGCCCGTCATGGTCGGCTGGAGTACCACCCGTCCATCTAGTCTCCTTTGAAGCCCTAGCCCCTCTGAATCACTTCAGTGTTAGGCCCTCTCTTACTCTAGTCACATGTGATGCGATTCTCGTCACTTATGAGACTAGTCATCTTTGATCCTCGTCACCACTGAACCCGGTCACATCAATAGCACGCTGGTACGAGAATGACGTCGTCGCATTAAAATATATCAACCGCAATATCCCGTGAAAATTGTGGTTGTTTTATGTGATCACGCATCAGAATGTGTGAAGCCGAGTGTGAAGCCGAGTTGGCTTTTTCGAGACCATAGTACAATAGCAACAAAATTTTTACAAAACTGCGGCCAAGTATCGAGCTAGAAGCTGATCAGACTTGTAGATTTAATGCGATGTAAGTGTCCAAAACCTATTGCTATAATTAAGTGTTTCTGAGTGTCGCCAAATCAACTATCCCAAACCCTCTAACCTTAAACCAGTCATCCGACGACCGACTGATACATACCTGTGACTGTTATATAAAAGCTTACTCGGCTCACCAGTCTGCCGCCATCGTCTGTATCCTGGCTCACCCATGCTCAACCACACTCGCCTTTGGCTCGATCGAGCTCGCACTGGTGTAATGTTCTTGTCGTCGCGCGCGAGCACCATATTGTTCTGAAATGGGGTTGCTCGCGCGCGTTGACGATACGAAAACCTGTTTCAACCTATCCTGTGAGGCAGCCTCAAAATCAGATTTGAGGCAGCCTCAGTTAACCCGCCTAATTAGGCTGCCTCAAATGGCCTTAACCTACCCTGTGAGGCTGCCTAAATCGCTCATTTTAGGCAGCCTCAGGCCATTGAGGCAGCCTAAATTTTTTAGGGGGTACGAATTCCCAAAGTGCTGAGGAAACTATAAGGATTCTCATGCACAAATGGTTCCTGTTGTATGGAGTCCCCAGAGAAGTCGTTTCAGACAATGCTCCGGTTTCAGGTCAGCATTGTACAACGCCACCCTGAAAACAATGAACATCAAACCTACATTTGGATTACCATACGAATGTAAGTCTGCCTCAAAGGCAGAGCGGAGTAACCGACGTCTGAATCAGGGATTACGGTTGGTTTTGGAGGGTCAACATCCCAAGCAATGGGATAAACACCTGGCGTATGTCTGTGCTGCACTGAATGCACTGAAAAACAGGATGACCGGTTACAGTGCTAACTTCTTAGTTTATGGGAGAGAGCACAATACCCCCCTGAGTCTGCTCATTGAGAACGAGGATATCACCACTGAGCAACCTGGGTACCCACAGAGAGCGTATGAAATCCACAAGGCATACAAAGACTTGATAAGGAAAGTAAGGAGAAATCTGGATGCTCACTATAAGTATGAAGACATGGATTTCAATCGGGGAATTCAGAACCCTCCCTTCAAGGTGGGCGAGCTCTGCCTGGTCCTCATTAGGTGTCCCCGCCACAAGATGGCACCCCGGTGGCACGGACCAGTCCCCATTGTGAAAGTCGTGAATGATCACGTGTACGTGATCAAGTTACAGAATGTTGAGCAGCTAGTAAACATCAGCAAGCTCAAACGATACCGGCAGAACAAGTTCTCCCCGGACCTGAACCCCTTGGCTCCATACTTCGCCCCTACCAGTGTTCCAGATAAGAGAGTGGAGAATAAGAAGACGGGTGAGAAGGAGATACCCCCACTCCAAATAGAGCTTCGAGTACAGGGTAATCAGCAAGCAGACGATGACATGTCCGCTAACAGTGGACATCAGTCATCAACTGCTGATCATACTCGTGTATCTACGGGACAAGCACCTGACAATCCCTTGCACATGCCAGAAGACAACCAGCCCATAGGTTCATCCCAGGATATTCCGGAAAATGAACCAATACCCAGTGACAACACCACAAACCCCGGGATAACCCCTGACCCCAGGATTCCTGCTCCCCCACCTACTCCTACCCTCCATTCCCGTCCACGCAGACATACCTCAAAGACTTCACCATTCCAGATAGACCCCAGTAAAAAGTCTTATTCAAGTCTCTGGCATTAACTTATAACACTAATAACAGTATAATGGAATTGTATAAAATCTACTATAAGATGGATAATCTACTATATAAACTCAGTAAAACAGTGGTTATCACAGTTCAGAGGTCCCTACTTCAGCTCAGGTCCAAGTGCCTCAGAGCCCACAGCTGCTTCATCCCAGGTCGGAGCTCCAGCAGGGTGGCCCGGGTTGGGTTGGTAGACAGGCCCTCCAGCCTCCGCCTGATGCTCTGTCCAGCCAAGCGGTGTTTGTAGTGCAGCAGAGTCCCATACTTCGCCTTACCGGTGAGACTGGTTCGGATGAACTTGTTGAGCTCCGTCAGCCACAAGTCGAGTGCACTCTGAAAGGTTCGGACTACCAGCCGCACCTCGTCGGCGCTTGTGCAACCCTTCAGGTGTTTCATGAAGGCCTGGCGGGGCGCCTCGATCCCAGCAAGGAGCTCCTGACCGAGCGGTGCACTCCAGATAGAAGTGTCGGCAGCGTGCAGCTTGGAGAGGTTAACTTCTTCCAGGAAGTGAGGTTCGGGCCGCTGACTCCAGCAGTGCCCTGCTGCTAGCAGCACTTCTTCAGCCGTGAAGATACGTTGGGGAAGGGGCTCACCTTCAGGTTTCCTCAGTGTGGCAAAGAACGCAGCAGTGGCAGCTGGAACAACAATCTTGGATCGGATAGGTGCCATGGGTAGAATGTAGATGTTCGTTGCAGTTCTGGAAAGCTGAAGAGAGTGTTATAGACGATGAGGATGGCTACAGCTAGGCCATCGACCTTTATAGTTACATTCACTGTCAGAATGTGGCTTGAGAAGGATCGAATGTCACTTCATGACAACGTTCGTATTCCATAACTGACCCATTAAGAGACTGGATGAACAATCGTCTAATGAGGTTTATGACTATTGCATGCTGACAGGTGTCAATTAGGTTGAACAGTTCAATAACCGTCTCCTTTGGGCTCAATTAGATATTGGAACTGCGTTACATTATCTTGCAGTATTGTTCATTTTTACGTATGCTAATAACTTTCTGAAATTGAGTAATTAGAGCAGGCGCAGATTTTTAGACTGGAGTAGTGATATGGATATCATATCAGGTTGTGTGCGAATTGCTTAATTGGGGCATGGTTTATGACATTTTCGACTAAAGTCTCCAGTATCCATGCATGGAAGTTTTCATAGCATATGGCATGAATGTTAAGTGAGTCTGTTGGAAATTTTAGATCATGAAATTTTCAGACTTCTAAATTCCGTACATTCAGCAGCTTTTCTACTTTCTGCTTTTGTATTTTAATAGCAAGGCATAAGCGCAGAGTATTTTATCAAGTTATATTTTATGAAGTTAAATTTAGTGAACTGAAAATTTATATAAATTTTCAAATTGTTTTTGGGGGAGATGCTTATGTAACATAAGTTTCGTATTTTAAGGTTTGAGGCTACTCAAAGGTAGAGTAGCATGCGATTTATTGGTCTACTTGCGGATCTACGACTTATAAGCCTTCATATTGAACTTTTAGCCAGTTTTAGGCGAGATTATTTACATTTGTATTTAGGGATTCATTTGCGTATTTTAGTGCGCGCTAGTTCATCTTACAGAGTTCGGATTTTCATAAACTTTCAGATTTTATTTCAGATTTTATTGGTTACTTTAAATGTGAGGCAGTGGAATTTTTAATACTTAAAATTTCCAGATTTTTAGACTGGAGTTGATGTACCCGTGTATCTACTTTAGTTTGTACATTGTATATCTTTTAACGTGCAGGCTGAAGCTCTACGGAGCTCAGCCGTCAGGGTGCAAGGTGTACGTGTTTATACAGTAGTTCGGAGTTTCCTAGAATTAGAGTGACGATTACACGGAAGAGATATTATCCGGCTGCGTGTTTGAGGCCGCGTTTGATTAGATTATATTGTTTGTGCAAGATTCCTTCTATTTGCAAGTTAGTTCTGTGTACAACGAGAGTGTTTCCTTTGGATCTCCGGTACGCCCATACTACACGAGACCGACTACGACTACGACTACAGCTTACGCTCGTATCCACTACATCTTTCCTCAACTATTGAACAGTACAAAACTAGATATAAAATTTTTGTTAAGAATGCAATCCGACGACTCTGACGATAACTGGATTAGCTCCAATTTCAATGTTGATAAGTATTTAGTTAAAATTAAACATGATCCATATCGAAAATATGTGTAACACAGCTCTTTCAACCGTGACATCAATTTTATTTACCGATCAAGAACAATCAGCCATTAATTAACAAATTATTATTAGGCATAAAACATACTATATCATAAAACATACTATAATATCATGATCATATTTTCTCTACTTTGATTAGCAATTTGAATAGTTTAGGATTCGGCCATTATCAACAGCCTTAGCCCACAATAATTCTCATATCATCACTGTGCCCATGGACTGAGCTACAAGCCGTGTGCCGTGTGTTTGTGACTTATTCAAGTTTTTTTTGCTTAGTTTAAATACAAATTTTATTGCTACACAAGGCATTTTACCGCTCACTGCTCAGGTGATAGAAGCTTCTGACAGCTCTCTTTTATACCCGCAATCTCTCGTTTTTCCTAACTGTTTGGCGTATCACCAAATATTGTACATATAACTCAAATATTAGCCTATTTTAATCCCAAATTTTGTTAGTGAAATTTAAACCCAATCCCCATCAAATCCTAATTTCAACATTTCAGTGTGTTTGTTAAGAGAAATATTATCTTATGATTACATTGTCAATGTACAATATGAACAAAATTGCAATTGTTTAAAAAAAATGTTTATCAAAATTAAGAATTCTGTGATTTCGGGGGGACGGACGGAGGGAGCGACAGGTTGAGAGGGGACATTTTCGCGACTGATAATATAAAGGAGCATTTCCGGGCACTTTCCAGAAATTACAGTAGTTGTATTGTAAACTTGGACCTGATACACACTTACCCTATTTCTCACCTTCCCAAACCACGATCTCTGCCAAGCCTCCTCAATGCCTTTTTGGATACACAAAAAGGCCATTGGGGAGGGAACAAATTCTCGGCACATTCCCACTTGTGCAAACCGCCGATTCGGCGCCGATCAGCGCCGAATCGGCGCCTATAGGCGCCTATAAGGTTTTTTCGGCGCTGAATCGGCGCCTATAGGCGGTACCGCTTTTCGGCGCCTATAGGCGCCGAAAATTGACATTTTACACTTTTTGGGCGGTCATCGGCGCCTATAGGGGCCGATAAGCGCCGATAAGCGCCTATGCACCGCTTATCGTCGCCGTCGGCGCTTTTCGACCGCTGATCGGCGCCTAAGTTTTCAACCGCCTATAGGCGCCGATACCGTTTCTTCGTCCCCGGCGATGTCCTAAGTATCGGCGCCGATTTTGCCCTCTAGCAATCTGTGTTCTTCCATTTTTTTCGGCGCCTATAGGCGCCTAAAGGCGCCTATGAATTAAAAGTCCTAAATTGGCGTGCACTGTCGTTTCACGGTATGTCAGGTTGGGGTTAGGGTTTGGGTTAGGGTTTGGGTTAGGGTTTGGGTTAGGGTTTGGGTTAGGGTTTGGGTTAGGGTTTGGGTTAGGGTTTGGGTTAGGGTTTGGGTTGGGGTTTGGGTTGGGGTTTGGGTTAGGGTTTGGGTTAGGGTTTGGGTTAGGGTTTGGGTTAGGGTTTGGGTTAGGGTTTGGGTTAGGGTTTGGGTTAGGGTTTGGGTTAGGGTTTGGGTGGGGTTTGGGTTAGGGTTTGGGTTAGGGTTTGGGTTAGGGTTTGGGTTAGGGTTTGGGTTAGGGTTTGGGTTAGGGTTTGGGTTAGGGTTTGGCTTAGGGTTTGGGTTAGGGTTTGGGTTAGGGTTTGGGTTAGGGTTAGGGTTAGGGTTGGGGTTTGGGTTAGGGTTTGGGTTAGGGTTTGGTTTGAGTTAGGGTTTGGGTTAGGGTTTGGGTTAACCTTAACCATAACCGGAACCCTAACCCTAACCCTAACCGGAACCCTAACCCTAACCTTAACCCTAACCCAACCCTAACCCTAACCTCAACCCTAAGCATAATCCTGAACCAAATGTGGAAGACATTCCGTGCAACGATGTTGCGGGCCAATTTAGGACTGCTTTGATTCATCGGCGCCTATAGGCGCCGATAGAAATTAGGCCAATGAATGTAGGTCATTGACTCGGAGCTCAGCTAATAAAACTCATCCTCGCCAGTTCAGGTCCGTCTTAATTCAGCGAAAAAAAGAGGAAGACCATAGATTGCTAGAAATCAATATCGGCGCCGATACGTAAGATGAAAACAGCATCGGCGCCTATGGGCGCCGATAAGCGCCTATAGGCGGTTGAAAACATAGGCGCCGATAAGCGGTCGAAAAGCGCCGACGGCGCCGATAGGCGGTGCATAGGCGCTTATCGGCGCCGATGACCGCCGAAAAAATGGAAAATGTCAATTTTCGGCGCCTGTAGGCGCCGAAAAGCGGTACCGCCTATAGGCGCCGATTCGGCCCCGAGGCACATTCCCACTAGTGCGAACCACCGATTCGGCGCCGATCAGCGCCGAATCGGCGCCTATAGGCGCCTATAAGTTTTTTTCGGCGCCGATGCGGCGCCTATAGGCGGTACCGCTTTTAGGCGCCTATAGGCGGTACCTCTTTTAGGCGCCTATAGGCGGTACCGCTTTTAGGCGCCTATAGGCGCCTATAATTGACATTTTCCAATTTTTCGGCGGTCATCGGCGCCTTTAGGCGCCGATAAGCGCCTATGCACCGCCCATCGGCGCCGTCGGCGCTTTTCGACCGCTTATCGGCGCCTTAGTTTTCAACCGCCTATAGGCGCCGATACTGTTTCTTCGTCCCCGGCGATGTCCTAAGTATCGGCGCCTATAGGCGCCGATGAATTAAAACAGTCCTAAATTGGCGTTAGATGGATTTCACCCATCCCTAGCGCGCAACACTCGGAAATTTGGAGGGTCGTGTTGCAGACCCCGCGGAAAAAAATGGCGCGCGGCGGAGGGTAGGGTAAAATCCTACTAAATTGGCGTGCGCTTTAGTCAGGTTAGGGTTTGGGGTTAGGGTTAGGGTTTGGGTTAGGGTTTGGGTTAGTGTTTGAGTTTGGGTTAGGGTTTGGGTTAGGGTTTGGGTTAGGGTTTGGGTTAACCCTGACCCTAACCCTAACCTTAACCCCAACCCTAACCCAACCCTAACCCTAACAACCCCAAGCCTAGCCCTTATCCTGACCCAAATGTGGAAGACATACCGTGCAACGATGTTGCGGGCCAATTTAGGACTACTTTAATTCATCGGCGCCTATAGGCGCCTACAGAATTTAGGCCAATGAATGTCGGTCATTGACTCGGAGCTCAGCTTATAAAACTCATCCTCGCTCCTTCAGGACTGTCTTAATTCATCGAAAAAAAGAGGAAGAATATCGGCGCCTATAGGCGCCGATACGTAAGATGAAAACAGCATCGGCGCCTATAGGCGCCTATAGGCGGTTGAAAACATAGGCGCCGATAAGCGGTCGAAAAGCGCCGATAGGCGGTGCATAGACGCTTATCGGCGCCTATAGGCGCCGATGACCGCCGAAAAATTGGAAAATGTCAATTATAGGCGCCTAAAAGCGGTACCGCCTATAGGCGCCGAATCGGCGCCGAAAAAAACTTATAGGCGCCGATTCGGCGCTGATCGGCGGTTTGCATTAGTGGGAATGTGCCGGCGCCGAAAGAAACTTATAGGCGCTGATCGGCGCCGAATCGGTGGTTTGCACAATTGGTAATGTGCCCTTTCTTTGCGCGTTAACTCACGCTTAAGTAGTTAACTGAAGGAGATTCAAACGGCAGTGAGTTGATGAATGTTAAGTTCTGCTCATTTCTTAGTAACCAAAGCACACCGCCACGGACAGGCTGCGATTTAAACTCATATCAATAGTTTTAATCGTATAATTTTAGGTACTGGAGTGGCTGCGTAACCCAAACAATTTTCAATTGTTTTTGGCTATCCATATCACTCTTTTTTGGCATAAAACTTACGACAATCAGTTCAAGTTGTGATAATTGCTTTAATTGGTCAATTATCTCATTCAGCATTTGACAACCGGTATTCAAATTAAATATACAAAACGTAATTTTGGCTCAAGTAAATAATACCGTTGGAATAAAGTCACTATCATTTTTACTTTTTGAGTTATACGCGATAATTGCTTTAATTGGTCAATTATCTAATCAAGCAGTTGACAACCGGTACTTAAATTGAACGTATAAAACGTAATTTTAGCTTAAGTAAATAATACCGTTGATTTTACGTCGCTATCGTTTTTACTTTTTGAGTTATACGTGATAATTACTTTAATTGACCAATTATCAGATTAAGCGGTTGACAACCAGTGCTCAAATTAACCGTATAAAACGTAATTTCAGTTTAGTAAATAAAACTGTTAAAATTACGTCGCTATCGTTTTAACTTTTTGAGTTATACGCGATAATTACCTTAATTGGCCAATTATCTAATTAAGCAGTTGACAACCGATACTCAAATTGAACGTATAAAACGTAACTTAAGCTCAAGTAAATAATACCGTTGGATTTACGTCGCTATCGTTTTTATTTTTTGAGTTATGGGCGATAATTACTTTAATTGGCCAATTATCTAATTAAGCGGTTGACAACCAGTACTCAAATTAAACGTATAAAACGTTATTTTAGCTTTAGTAAATAAAACTGTTAGAATTACGTTGCTATCGTTTTTACTTTTTGAGTTATACGCGATAATTACCTAAATTGGCCAATTATCTAATTAAGCGGTTGACAACTGGTACTCAAATTAAATGCATAAAACGTAATTTTAGCTTAATGAAATAATACCGTTGAAATTAAGACGCTATCATTTTTACTTTTTGAGTTATAGGCGATAATAACTTTAATTGGCCAATTAACCAATTAAGGAATTGGCATTTTAAAATTTAATATGGCCTAATGCACGTACATCATTCTGAAGTTTCATATGCCGTTTAGATTACGATTCTATTTTTTATGGTTTTCGAGAACACTCAAACATAATTTTTATCATCGAGTCGGGTCGTCGTAGTACTAGTCCACCTTCTAATTTTTGGCAAAATAGCGTTTTTTTGATAATTTATTGTGAGAAAACGACGCGGTCGATTTTCATGAAATTTTCAGGATTTGTTTTTCGAGTCATGGACTACGTCTGTGTGAATTTTCGTGACCAACGGATTAAATTAACAGGTTAAAAGCGCAACTCGAAAATCGCGATTTTCGCAATTCACTGTATTTTTATATAATAGGCGCTGGCAAACGTATCAGGGGGCTGGCAAGCCCCCCGCGGCGGTTTGCGAGCCCGAGGGCCCGAAGGGCCCGAGGGCGAGCATTGGACGACGGACCTAACGGTGTGAGGGCCGAAGGCCCGAGCGCGAGCCCGAGGACCCGAAGGGTCCGAGGGTGAGCATTGGACGGCTATCCTAACAGTACTTTGCTTGCCAGCCCCCAACTATATGTTTTCATGGATTGGCCATATTTCACGTTGAAATTTGAGTAAGTTCCCGTTGCCGAAATCGCACAAAAATTTGAACATCGCATGTTTAGAGGGCGAAGGTGCAACTGTCAAAATTTCAGATCGATTGGATTAAAAATGGCCGAGTTATTACAACTTGAATATTGCCAAAATCGAGGGTGTTCTTGTTAAGGGATCGTTCACATATTACGTAATCAATTTTTGGGCATTTTTTACCCCCCTCCCCCCCCTCCGTAATCAAACGTAATCATGGCCAAACCCCCCCTCTTTTTCGAAAAATATTACGTAATCATGGCCCAACCCCCCCCCTCCTTCAGTTTTTTTGACGTCACCAAAAAACTATATTAACTGACAAAAAATTAGAACATTATTGTGTGTTTCAATTCAATCATCAACATCATCGACTTGAAGATGACATTCAAAGCTTCACTTAGTTTTTCCTACGGAAATCTTGCCTACGACAACTCCTCTGACAATGAGATGGACACCTCTTTTTCTCTTCCTCCAACGCATCCTCATCTGCTCATCATCCTCCTTTACCTCCAACCGATCATCCTCCTCCTCCTCTACACCTGAGGCCCCCAGTTCCACTAAAGAGCCAGAAGTCTACGTCTTGGTCCCACCTCAACCTCCTTCAAAACCGATGGAACCAAAGTTCAGTATCCGTGTCCTGCTCATCTGCCACCAAAGCCGACAGAACCCAAGATCCAGATCAGCCCTAGCCCCTTAGTGCAAGATCAGAGTCTGGCAACTTCACAGACAACTGCAGCTTCCTACACCTTCATCAAAAAAATTGATTCCTGGATAATGGAGCTACGGATGTACGCCAAGACCTGCTCTGGCATCAACTCTAGAGCTCTAGGGAAAGAAAGGCCTCCGAACCTCTGATCATGCACAGAGCAGCAAACCTTATAGGTATACAAAGAGGCACTGAAGTGGTTTGGAAGAGTTCAACGAATGGAGTACATCCCTCCTATAAGTCCTCTACGGGCAGCACTAAAGGAACAGATACATTCTGAACCATATTGAGTTAGAGTATATCATGTTTTAATCATAATTATGAAATTTTGACAATTTTTTCTGCAAATGGTTAATTTTTGGTAATAAAAATTCGGATATCCTTTAAATTTTCATAAAAAATTCTTGAAATTTTCATGAAAATTCTTGAAATTTTCATGAAAATTCTTGAAATTTTGATGAAAATTCGTGAAATTTTCATAAAAATCCCTGAAATTTTCATGAAAATATAGATATTTTGATTACGTAATCATTGGAAATAGTGAACGAAGCATCTGAGAGCTTTGAAACCTATCTAAAACGATTCCTCGTCAAATTTTACGTAGGAGGCGACCCCTCTCGAGTGAATGGGTATACCAAAATTTCGAGATATCCTCGAACGTTACCTTGCCAGGACTAAATAGTAAGACATCGATGTCACAGGACGAATATATACTCATATACTCATTTATAGACGTGATAATTTAGGACCAAATTTGTAACGATGAAATCTCGAGAACCACAAATGGTAGAGCCTTGATCGAGGGCGTGTTTTTTTCAGCTAAGATGAAATTGTGGCTTAGGCTATGTAGGAAGTTTCGCGGATCGATTTTTTTGCTGTTATGACGTCATCAAAATCGATGAAATCACGATTTTTAGCGAAAAACGTAATTTTGGACCACTTTGAAGCACTGTATATGAAAAGTTTTCTACCGCGTCATGATTTCCCGACTTATGTAGCATCTAGACCTCGAGATTTAGCCACCAAAGAAGTTTCATGGTGATTGGTGAAAAAATGAGGTCATGGGAGGCCTCCAAAGATCGAGGATCCTTACTAGGCCAAAATATGGTGACTTTGAGCATCTATATCTCAGCTCACGAACATTGCTCCATCTTTTCCAGGCGTATCAATGTTCTTTCTCAGTCAAATATCAAGGGTAAAAAGTTTCAAGTCTTCCCGATTTAAGGGAAAGGTGTGGTGGCCCCTCAAAAACGTAAATTTGAGCCGCGCTAAAAAGTCGAAAATTTGGCCAAGTCCAATTTCAGGCCGAATTCCAAAAGTGCAGGGCTGTTGTGCTATACGATAGTGATTGAATCAACATTTTGATTTCCTTGGTACTTCAATGTAACAAGAAATGGCCGATGGAAATGAAGTGCACGTGAGTTCACGTGGACGTTTTGTAGAAATTAGGCAAATCATTATTTCAAGGATTTTAACAAATTATTTCTATATTTGACGCTTAATCACATATTTTTAGATCATAATAACCTCTTACAATTAAAAAGCGGCGCCCCTGTGACTCTGTGAGGGGGTTGCTATGACAGCCGCTTGCGGTTTTGTCTGTGGTATTCCCGCCCTGGCCAGGGCGGTAACCCCCCGCGGTAATAAAAAAGACTGGCCAGGGGTATAAGTTAGAGATTTGAGTGTCACAGGGTGATATAATTTCCGTCCTGGCAAGGACGGCAACCCCCTCACAGTAAGGGGAAAAAAAACCTTGCGTTTGAAAATAGTGAACGAAGCATCTGAGAGCTTTGAAACCTATCTAAAACGATTCCTCGTCAAATTTTACGTAGGAGGCGACCCCTCTCGAGTGAATGGGTATACCAAAATTTCGAGATATCCTCGAACGTTACCTTGCCAGGACTAAATAGTAAGACATCGATGTCACAGGACGAATATATACTCATATACTCATTTATAGACGTGATAATTTAGGACCAAATTTGTAACGATGAAATCTCGAGAACCACAAATGGTAGAGCCTTGATCGAGGGCGTGTTTTTTTCAGCTAAGATGAAATTGTGGCTTAGGCTATGTAGGAAGTTTCGCGGATCGATTTTTTTTGCTGTTATGACGTCATCAAAATCGATGAAATCACGATTTTTAGCGAAAAACGTAATTTTGGACCACTTTGAAGCACTGTATCTGAAAAGTTTTCTACCGCGTCATGATTTCCCGACTTATGTAGCATCTAGACCTCGAGATTTAGCCACCAAAGAAGTTTCATGGTGATTGGTGAAAAAATGAGGTCGTGGGAGGCCTCCAAAAATCGAGGATCCTTAGTAAGCCAAAATATGGCGACTTTGAGCATCTATATCTCAGCTCACGAACATTGCTCCATCTTTTCCAGGCGTATCAATGTTCTTTCTCAGTCAAATATCAAGTGTAAAAAGTTTCAAGTCTTCCCGATTTAAGGGAAAGGTGTGGTGGCCCCTCAAAAACGTAAATTTGAGCCGCGCGAAAATGTCGAAAATTTGGACAAGTCCAATTTCAGGCCGAATTCCAAAAGTGCAGGGCTGTTGTGCTATACGATAGTGACTGAATCAACATTTTGATTTCCTTGGTACTTCAATATAACAAGAAATGGCCGATGGAAATGAAGTGCACGTGAGTTCACGTGGACGTTTTGTAGAAATTAGGCAAATCATTATTTCAAGGATTTTAACAAATTATTTCTATATTTGACGCTTAATCACGTATTTTTAGATCATAATAACCTCTTACAATTAAAAAGCGGCGCCCCTGTGACTCTGTGAGGGGGTTGCTATGACAGCCGCTTGCGGTTTTGTCTGTGGTATTCCCGCCCTGGCCAGGGCGGTAACCCCCCGCGGTAATAAAAAAGACTGGCCAGGGTATATATTAGACGAACGAGTGTCACAGGGTGATAGCATAAGAATAAGATATAAGATTAATAATATATAATATCATGATAATTGGGAGCAAATTTAAAACGATGAGATCTCAAGAACGGGAAATGGTAGAGCCATGATCGAGGTCAGGTTTTGTTGATCTAAGATGGGAAAATGTTATAGGCTATAAGAGAAGTTCTGGTGACGTCATTTTCACGTCATTATGACGTCATCAACTTAGCGAAATTTTATTTCTTTTTTAGCGAAAATAGGCTATTTTCGAGCGCATTTTTCACCAAGAAGGAAAGGAGATAGCTGTCTGATTTTTCAGAATGATTTTTAGCAAATTTAAAGAGCTTTCAGAAAATCATATGGATCATTGGGCTATCTCGATTTTTCATCGAGATATACGCGATTTTCTAAGGTACGGTGAAAAATCGATTTCAAAATTTTAGGAGAAAAACTTAAACGAGTGATATGTCAAGAACTGCAGCTTATCTTGAGATGAGACCGGTCAAAGTATGTTGTACTAAGGCGAAATTGTCTTATAGGCTATATGGAAAGTTGGTTTGAGCTTATTTGGGTGCTGTGATGACGTCATCAAAATCGCGTAAAACCACTAAAATAGCGTATTTTGTGATAGAACGCTATTTTGCGCTACTTTACATCTCAACTCATAGAGTTTTCATCGGATTATGTGGGTCTGAATAACGGGGGTCCGAATAACGGGGGTCCGAATAACGGTGGTCCGAATATCGGGGGTCCGAATTACGGGGGTCCGAATAACGGGGGTCCGAGTAACGGGGGTCCGAATAACGGGGGTCCGAATTTCGGGGGTCCGAGTAACGGGGGTCCGAATAACGTGGGTCCGAATAACGGGGGTCCGAATAACGGGGAAATATACGATGGACTAGTGAAGCACGTGAGTTCACGCGGACGTTTTGTAGAAATTAGGGGATTTGAAGAAATTGATGTTTACGCAGGATTTTCGACTTGATTATGTTGAAATGAGTTTAAATACGACTAATGCACATGAAATTAGATCTGGTTACCATATTTTAGCACGTGAGTACACACGGACGTTTTGTAGAAATTAGGGGATTTGAAGAAATTGAGATTTACACGGGATTTTCGACATGGTTACGTTGAAATGAGTTCAAATACGACTAATGCACGTGAAATTAGATCTGGTTGCTATATTTCAGCACATGAGTACACACGGACGTTTTGTAGAAATTAAGACATATATCAATTCTAGTAATTCCAAGTTAGAATAACTTAGTTTTGGACTTCCTCAGGGTGATTTATGTGGGTTAGACTTGCGTGTGGGCTAGTAACGTGGGTTCAGACTACGTGAGGGCAAGTTACGTGGGTCCAAACTGCCTTTGGGCAAGTAACATGGGTTCAAACTACATACATCTGTCAAGATATCACCACCAAAACCGTTGTACGGTTGGTCTAGTAACCCCCCGCGGGTTTGGATGTGACAACGGAACCTGAAAAGAGACAATGGGCTAATCACATCCAAACCAGCGGGGGGTTACTAGACCAACCGTCCAACGGTTTTGGTGGTGTATTCCCGCCCTGGCCAGGGCGGTAACCCCCGCGGTAAAAAAAGAAAACTGGCCAGGGGTATAAGTTAGAGATTTAGTGTCACAGGGGTGATATAATATATAATCGACGGAACCCTGAATAATAAAATGAATAAAAATAGGGAGACGCGGGGCCCCTTCAAGAAAAAATAGACAGAGGTGATCGACCCCAAAGTTTATAGCTTTGGAAAAAATCCCAAAATATAATGGGGCCCCCTGACGTCTTTGACGTCCAAGTTGTGAAATTTTAACCAAAACAGAAAATTTTTTCCCCGAAGGAAGCGGATAAAAAACGGGCCCCTTTCGTTTCAAATTTTCGTTTCAGAAAATCTACCAAATTGTGTTTACTCACGGGGTCCTGGAAAATCACGCAAACGTGAAGGGAGGAAAAATTTTAATTTTTGAAAAATTTTTAAAATTGGAAGACTCAGCCGGGTAAAACGGATCTTCGGCGGAATCTGAGACTTCTGATTTTTATTGGACTGGGCTATGAAATTTTCGGTCGGTCCCTAAAGTCACTATACGTCAAAGGGAATTTGATTTTCAATTTTAAATAGAATTTTTCAGGAAAATTCATAAAAAAAAACATTAAACCAAAAATTGAAAAGGGCCCCTAAAGAAAAATTTCTCCTTTCGATGGTATACAATATTTATCCTTTACATGTACACACAAATGGGTTTGAATGGGCCTTTTTCAAATTTATATTTTGCATAGTTAATTTGTTTGGGAAATTGGGGTAAATTTGGGGGGAAACCCCAAAATAAAAGGAATTTTTTTAAAAATGGTAGGTAATATTGGTCGATACCCTTTGATTTTAAGGAAAATTTTTAAAGTATAAAAAAAACGTAAAAATCCAAATTCCCAGAATCGAGATTAATTGGAAAAATTGGGAAAAAACGTTTTTTTAACCTTTCCGATTTTGGAAATGAAAACTTTAATTTTTTCCTTTTTACCCCTAACACTGAATCTCGTCTCAAAAAAAGGGTCCCAAGCCCACCAATTTTGCGTAGCGTCCGAAGTTTTCGTGGGTTTTAAAAAAGATATATCATGATTTTGGGGCCCATCCGATGAATCTCAGAACGGGGAAATTGAGCCATAATCGAGGTCAATTTGTTAATCAAGGGAATGTGGCTTGGCTTTTGGGGGACGTCATTTCACGTCACTATGCGTCATCAAACGAAATTTTATTGCATTTTTTGCAAAATACCATTTTTGGGCCCCTTTTCAAAAAGAAAAGGGGAAACTCTGATTTTCGGAAAATTTTTTTGCAAATTTAAATTTCAGAAAATCTATGTTATTGGGCTATTGTTTTTTTTCGGATATACGCGATTTTTTAAGGTACGGTGAAAAAACGTTTCAAAAAAAGGACAAAAACAAACGGTGAATTGAACCGACTTATCTTGGGTGAGACCCCGTATTTTTTAAAGGGGGGGAAACTATTGGGGAAATTGGTTTGAGCCCATTTGGTCTTGGCATAAAAAACGCGTAAAACCACTAAAAAATTTTGCGATAGAATTTTTTTGCGCTACTTTAAATCTCACTCAAAAATTTTTTTTCGTTATGTTTCTGATATGATCTTTAAGACCAAATTTACTAAAAAAAAGTTTCAGGGCGATCGGCCGGGTTTTTGTCGTGGGGGCTTCAAAATTGAACTAAATTTATTGGGTTTTTAACAAAAAAAATTTTACCTTTTTATTCTTTATACGATGGTCTACTGATAATGGTTTTCTATGTCTCCGTGAATAGGGATGGAAATATAAAGATAACTGTTGGGGGCCAAAATTTTACGCGGACTTTTTTAAAAATGGGGATTTAAAAAATGATTTTCGGGGTTTTCGACGGTTACGTTGAAATGGTTCTTGACTAATTCATGAAATGATGTTTTGCTATACTTTTAACGTAGTACACGGACTTTTTAAATTGGGGGGTTTAAAGAAAATGTTTTAAATGGATTTTAAAATTGGTTATGTTGGGGAAAAAGTTTTCGACAAAAGCCCTGAAATGAATCTTTGTTTTCAAGGGACGAAATACCACCGGGCGTTTTGTAAATGGGGGGTTTTAAAAATTGATTTTAGGTTTTTGACTTGGAAAGGGTTTAAATAAGTTCTGACTTATGTCCCTTTAAATTTAAATTTTTATTTAAGCACGTGAGTTCCCTGGACATTTGGGAAAAATAATCAATTCTGGAATTCCGGTTAAATAAAGAGTTTTGGACTTTTCCCGGGTAATTACTGGGTTCGCACCCTGAAGGGGCCCAATAACTGGGTTAAACTGGGCCCTTTTGGGGAAGGAACAGGTTCAAACCATGAATCTGTCAAAATTCACCACCAAAAACCCTTGGGACAAAGGGGTTTTAATGTGACAGGAACCTGAAAAAAAACAAAATGGGTTTTTCCATAAAACGGGGTTAAAAACTTAAAATTTTTTTTAAAAAAAATGGGGGAAAATTTAATTTTTTACTTCCTTGCCCCGCCCTTACTTAGTGATGTTTTGGAAAAATTTTAATCCTGGGTCTCAAAAACCAAATGAAAGCCCTTTATCGGGGTTTTTTCCCCAAAAGGGGAAAGGGGTTTTTGTTTAGGAAGTTTCCGGGGTCGATTTTTTTCTGTTAAAGCGAAACAAAATCAACGATTTTAGCGAAAAACATGTTTTGGACCACTTTTTAAGCACTTTTCTGAAAATTTTTCCGCGTCATGTTTTTTAAAATGTAGCATCTAGACCTCGAGATTTAGCCCCAAAAAAGTTTCAATTGGGGTGGGATTGGGGGGCCTCCCAAAAACGAAGGGTCCCTTTTCTAGGCCAAAATATGATGGCTTTTAGCATATAAACTCACAATAAACTTTTCCCGGTATTGGCCCCGGGAAAAAAAGGTTTTTAAATCTTCCCAAAGGGAAAAAGGGGGGTCCCCCCAAAAAAATAAAATTTGAAAAAGTCTTCAAATCAATTTCGGGGCCCCCTTCCAAAATTTCAGGGCTGTTGTGCTTGATGTACTGAATCAACATTTTATTTATTTTTACTCGAAAGAACGTTCTATGAACAAGGCCATATCTTGTAAAATATGGCCCATGAAAAACCATTCAGGGGTTTTAAAAAGGCAAATTTTAAATTTGAGTCAAGACCGAATTTTTACTTGATTTTATTGAAACAAATCCCAAAGCAATAAAAAATGATTCCATCCAAAAAAAATTTTTACGGGTTCCCGGGGCGTTTTTAAAAAGGGGAATTTCTTTTCAACATTTTCGAAGTTTCTTTTTTAACGCCTAATAACGTATGTTTGTCTAATAAACCCAAAAACGGCCCCGACTCTGTGAGGGGTTGCTTGACGACCCCGGTTTTTTCTTGGTTAATAATAATAAATCTTTTGGGCAAAAAAGATGGATTCAAAAAGGGAAATTAGACCAGATCATCATTTGTTTCTAAGATGGGAAAATGTTTACTTAAGAGAAGTTCTGGTGACTTTTTATATAGACTCAAACTTAGGAAAATTTTTTTTTTGAAAATAGGCTAATTTTAGGCATTTTTACCAAGAAGGAAAGGGGAAGGGGGCGATTTTTTGGAATATTTAAGAAATTTGAGCTTTTCAGAAAACTAAAAATTATTATTGTTATAAATATCGCGATTTTTTAAATTTTTTTTAAAAACGTTTAAAATGGGGCAAAAGTTAAAAGGGAAGGTTAAGAACTGCAATTATTTTAATAGACCGTCAAAGATACGGGGAATTTTTTGGGGGGGGGTTTTTTTAATTTGGGGTTTCTACAAAAGGTTTGGAATAAAAAGGGATTTTTTTTTTTGGGGAAATTTTTACGAATTAAATTTTTTTAAAAATTTTAAAATTAAGACCGGGGGTTTTTAAGTTTTGGAAAAACTTTTGGGAAAAAATTTAAAAGGGTTTTGGGATTTTGGGTTTTTTCTGAAAAAATTTTTCCCAAAAATTAAAAA
>WFMF01000225.1:184953-199825 GCA_011033025.1 Beroe forskalii
CTTTTGGTTTTAGAAAAAATTTTTTTTTTAAAAAAATTCAAATTTTTAAAAATTTTTTTTAAAAAATGGGGAAACCCTTGGGAAATAAACCCAATTAAAAATTTTTAAAGGGCCCCTTTTTCCCCGGGAAACCCCCCACCTTTTTTTTTTTTTTTTTTTTTTTTTTTTTTTTTTTTTTTTTTTTTTTTTTTTTTTTTTTTTTTTTTTTTTTTTTTTTTTTTTTTTTTTTTTTTTTTTTTTTTTTTTTTTTTTTTTTTTTTTTTTTTTTTTTTTTTTTTTTTTTTTTTTTTTTTTTTTTTTTTTTTTTTTTTTTTTTTTTTTTTTTTTTTTTTTTTTTTTTTTTTTTTTTTTTTTTTTTTTTTTTTTTTTTTTTTTTTTTTTTTTTTTTTTTTTTTTTTTTTTTTTTTTTTTTTTTTTTTTTTTTTTTTTTTTTTTTTTTTTTTTTTTTTTTTTTTTTTTTTTTTTTTTTTTTTTTTTTTTTTTTTTTTTTTTTTTTTTTTACTGAGAGAACCGTGTGGTGGCTAAGGTATAACCTGCACAGTTTGATCCTGTACACTGAGTTAACCGTGTGGTGGCTAAGGTATAACCTGCACAGTTTGATCCTGTACACTGAGTGAACCGTGTGGTGGCTAAGGTGTAACCTGCACAGTTTGATCCTGTACACTGAGTGAACCGTGTGGTGGCTAAGGTATAACCTGCACAGTTTGATCTGTACACTGAGTGAACCGTGTGGCGGCTAAGGTATAACAGTTTGATCCTGTACACTGAGTTAACCGTGTGGTGGCTAAGGTATAACCTGCAGTTTGATCCTGCATAACACTAGTTTGATCCTGAACCGTGTGGCGGCTAAGGTGTAAACCTGCACAGTTTGATCCTGTACACACTGAGTGAACCGTGTGGTGGCTAAGGTATAACCTGCACAGTTTGATGCTGTACACTGAGTGAACCGTGTGGTGGCTAAGGTGTAACCTGCACAGTTTGATCCTGTACACTGAGAACCGTGTGGCGGCTAGGGCAGTTTGATCCTGTACACTGAGTGGGAACCGTGTGGTGGCTATAACCTGCACAGTTTGATCCTGTACACTGAGTGAACCGTGTGGCGGCTAAGGTGTAACCTGCACAGTTTGATCCTGTACACTGAGAGAACCGTGTGGCGGCTAAGGTATAACCTGCACAGTTTGATCCTGTACACTGAGTGAACCGTGTGGCGGCTAAGGTATAACCTGCACAGTTTGATCCTGTACACTGAGAGAACCCGTGTGGCGGCTAAGGTATAACCTGCACAGTTTGATCCTGTACACTGAGTGAACCGTGTGGCTAGGTATAACCTGCACAGTTTGATCCTGTACACTGAGTGAACCGTGTGGCTGAGAGAACCGCTGCTAAGGTATAACCTGCACAGTTTGATCCTGTACACTGAGAGAACCGTGTGGTGGCTAAGGTATAACCTGCACAGTTTGATCCTGTACACTGAGTGAACCGTGTGGCGGCTAAGGTATAACCTGCACAGTTTGATCCTGTACACTGAGAGAGAACCGTGTGGCGGCTAAGGTATAACCTGCACAGTTTGATCCTGTACACTGAGTGAACCGTGTGGCGGCTAAGGTATAACCTGCACAGTTTGATCCTGTACACTGGGAGAACCGTGTGGTGGCTAAGGTATAACCTGCAGTTTGATCCTGTACACTGAGAGAACCGTGTGGCGGCTAAGGTATAACCTGCACAGTTTGATCCTGTACACTGAGAGTGTGTGGCGGCTAAGGTATAACCTGCACAGTTTGATCCTGTACACTGAGTGGAACCGTGTAGGCGGCTAAGGTATAACCTGCACAGTTTGATCCTGTACACTGAGAGAACCGTGTGGCGGCTAAGGTATAACCTGCACAGTTTGATCCTGTACACTGAGAGTGAACCGTGTGGCGGCTAAAGGTATAACCTGCACAGTTTGATCCTGTACACTGAGTGAACCGTGTGGCGGCTAAGTATAACCTGCAGTTTGATCCTGTACACTGAGAGAACCGTGTGGCGGCTAAGGTATAACTTCACAGTTTGATCCTGTACACTGAACCGTGTGGTGGCTAAGGTATAACCTGCACAGTTTGATCCTGTACACTGAGAACCGTGTGGCGGCTAAGGTATAACCTGCACAGTTTGATCCTGTACACTGAGTGAACCGTGTGGTGGCTAAGGTATAACCTGCACAGTTTGATCCTGTACACTGAGTGAACCGTGTGGCGGCTAAGGTATAACACAGTTTGATCCTGTACACTGAGTGAACCGTGTGGCGGCTAAGGTATAACCTGCACAGTTTGATCCTGTACACTGAG
This sequence comes from Beroe forskalii, assembly GCA_011033025.1. Classification (NCBI taxonomy): domain Eukaryota; kingdom Metazoa; phylum Ctenophora; class Nuda; order Beroida; family Beroidae; genus Beroe; species Beroe forskalii. Next base: position 187,281 of record WFMF01000225.1, read on the forward strand.
AGAACCGTGGTGGCTAAGGTATAACCTGCACAGTTTGATCCTGTACACTGAGAGAACCGTGTGGCGGCTAAGGTATAACCTGCACAGTTTGATCCTGTACACTGAGTGAACCGTGTGGTGGCTAAGGTATAACCTGCACAGTTTGATCCTGTACACTGAGAGAACCGTGTGGCGGCTAAGGTATAACCTGCACAGTTTGATCCTGTACACTGAGAGAACCGTGTGGTGGCTAAGGTATAACCTGCACAGTTTGATCCTGTACACTGAGTAACCGTGTGGTGGCTAAGGTATAACCTGCACAGTTTGATCCTGTACACTGAGTGAACCGTGTGGTGGCTAAGGTATAACCTGCACAGTTTGATCCTGTACACTGAGAGAACCGTGTGGTGGCTAAGGTATAACCTGCACAGTTTGATCCTGTACACTGAGAGAACCGTGTGGCGGCTAAGGTATAACCTGCACAGTTTGATCCTGTACACTGAGAGAACCGTGTGGCGGCTAAGGTATAACCTGCACAGTTTGATCCTGTACACTGAGTGAACCGTGTGGTGGCTAAGGTATAACCTGCACAGTTTGATCCTGTACACTGAGAGAACCGTGTGGCGGCTAAGGTATAACCTGCACAGTTTGATCCTGTACACTGAGTGAACCGTGTGGCGGCTAAGGTATAACCTGCACAGTTTGATCCTGTACACTGAGAGAACCGTGTGGCGGCTAAGGTATAACCTGCACAGTTTGATCCTGTACACTGAGTGAACCGTGTGGTGGCTAAGGTATAACCTGCACAGTTTGATCCTGTACTGAGTGAACCGTGTGGCGGCTAAGGTATAACCTGCACAGTTTGATCCTGTACACTGAGAGAACCGTGTGGTGGCTAAGGTATAACCTGCACAGTTTGATCCTGTACACTGAGTGAACCGTGTGGCGGCTAAGGTATAACCTGCACAGTTTGATCCTGTACACTGAGTGAACCGTGTGGTGGCTAAGGTATAACCTGCACAGTTTGATCCTGTACACTGAGTGAACCGTGTGGCGGCTAAGGTATAACCTGCACAGTTTGATCCTGTACGCGGTGTGGTGGCTAAGGTATAACCTGCACAGTTTGATCCTGTACACTGAGTGAACCGTGTGGCGGCTAAGGTATAACCTGCACAGTTTGATCCTGTACACTGAGAGAACCGTGTGGTGGCTAAGGTATAACCTGCACAGTTTGATCCTGTACACTGAGTGAACCGTGTGGCGGCTAAGGTATAACCTGCACAGTTTGATCCTGTACACTGAGAGAACCGTGTGGCGGCTAAGGTATAACCTGCACAGTTTGATCCTGTACACTGAGTGAACCGTGTGGTGGCTAAGGTATAACCTGCACAGTTTGATCCTGTACACTGAGAGAACCGTGTGGCGGCTAAGGTATAACCTGCACAGTTTGATCCTGTACACTGAGTGAACCGTGTGGCGGCTAAGGTATAACCTGCACAGTTTGATCCTGTACACTGAGAGAACCGTGTGGCGGCTAAGGTATAACCTGCACAGTTTGATCCTGTACACTGAGTGAACCGTGTGGCGGCTAAGGTATAACCTGCACAGTTTGATCCTGTACACTGAGTGAGCCGTGTGGCGGCTAAGGTATAACCTGCACAGTTTGATCCTGTACACTGAGTGAACCGTGTGGCGGCTAAGGTGTAACCTGCAGTTTGATCTATACACTGAATGAACCGTGTGGCGGCTAAGGTATAACCTGCACAGTTTGATCCTACACTGAGTGAACCGTGTGGCGGCTAAGGTATAACCTGCACAGTTTGATCCTGTACACTGAGTGAGCCGTGTGGCGGCTAAGGTATAACCTGCACAGTTTGATCATGTGAGCCGTGTGGCGGCTAAGGTATAACCTGCAGTTTGATCCTGTACACTGAGTGAACCGTGTGGCGGCTAAGGTATAACCTGCACAGTTTGATCCTGTACACTGAGAGAACCGTGTGGCGGCTAAGGTATAACCTGCACAGTTTGATCCTGTACACTGAGTGTACCGTGTGGTGGCTAAGGTATAACCTGCACAGTTTGATCCTGTACACTGAGTGTGTGGTGGCTAAGGTATAACCTGCACAGTTTGATCCTGTACACTGAGTGAACCGTGTGGTGGCTAAGGTATAACCGCAGTTTGATCCTGTACACTGAGAGAACCGTGTGGCGGCTAAGGTATAACCTGCACAGTTTGATCCTGTACACTGAGAGAACCGTGTGGCGGCTAAGGTATAACCTGCACAGTTTGATCCTGTACACTGAGAGAACCGTGGCGGCTAGGTATAACCTGCACAGTTTGATCCTGTACACTGAGTGAGCCGTGTGGTGGCTAAGGTATAACCTGCACAGTTTGATCCTGTACACTGAGTGAGCCGTGTGGTGGCTAAGGTATAACCTGCACAGTTTGATCCTGTACACTGAGTGAACCGTGTGGTGGCTAAGGTATAACCTGCACAGTTTGATCCTGTACACTGAGAAAACCGTGTGGCGGCTAAGGTATAACCTGCACAGTTTGATCCTGTACACTGAGTGAACCGTGTGGCGGCTAAGGTATAACCTGCACAGTTTAATCCTGTACACTGAGTGAGCCGTGTGGCGGCTAAGGTATAACCTGCACAGTTTGATCCTGTACACTGAGAAAACCGTGTGGCGGCTAAGGTATAACCTGCACAGTTTGATCCTGTACACTGAGTGAACCGTGTGGCGGCTAAGGTATAACCTGCACAGTTTGATCCTGTACACTGAGTGAGCCGTGTGGCGGCTAAGGTATAACCTGCACAGTTTGATCCTGTACACTGAGTGAGCCGTGTGGCGGCTAAGGTATAACCTGCACAGTTTGATCCTGTACACTGAGTGAACCGTGTGGCGGCTAAGGTATAACCTGCACAGTTTGATCCTGTACACTGAGTGAGCCGTGTGGCGGCTAAGGTATAACCTGCACAGTTTGATCCTGTACACTGAGTGAACCGTGTGGCGGCTAAGTTAGATAAAACCTCAACATGGTGAGGTCTACCTGAGCCGCCACACATTAACTGGCGGCTTAGGCATTAGCCCGTAAGCAGGGGCTACAGAGCCGTTTGCAGTGTCATGAAACTCATACGATAGATTGGATTTGGAAGCTATTCAAGTATACCGTTGGCATTGATCGGGTCCATTTAGGGATACAATATACATCCTTAGGGCGTATCCCGAGAGATGTATCCGGTTTAGACCCGCAGCCCGAAGGGTCTAAACTCTAAACCATTATTATAGTAATAGTATATGGACCGGAGCCGGGTCTGCACTTTACACCAGCATAATAGCATATGGACCCGCATATATTAGGGCTATTGACAAGGTCCCATGGACAATGGAAACCGATGAAGATGTCAAAGGGGTGTATAAGAGGGTAACTGTTTGTAAGTAAGTAGTAAGAGGTTGAAAGAGCCCACCAGTAATAGAATATTAGAATAATGTCCCGGTATATAATACTACCCTGCATAGGGGAACATTTCTTATTACACGCGTAACTCACTTAGTAACTACTGTTCGTCCTCCATACTATACTGATTACTAGGGGTGCTAATCGAGTGCAAATTGGGATGGAATTGGCTGCCCTTTACCATGGCAACCACCCTCTTTATAATATCTTATTCCCTTTACCATGGCAACCACCCTCTTTATAATATCTAATTCCACTGTGCTCACTCTTCACTGCAACTTTCATACGAGCTCGTAAATAACACAAGCTCGCTGCCATGCTTCGTATGATTTCGCTGTAAGTCTAAAATTAGTAATCCTAGTGCACAGCTTCTCGAATACAGTCTGTATGTCGTGTGTACATTTGCTACTTTGCTAGTATATTCTCCGCACACTTGTTGAAATAATTCCAATCTTCCTTCTTGTAATACAGGAGATCTACCTGTACTACTGTTGCTGTAATAACTAAGTACTTGCGTTAGAAGAAGCATGCTATGGCTGGTACACCTGTTGCTACACGTGATCCCTGGCCCCCTGGGACCGCCAGACAGGCGCCTTGCTCCCAGATGGAAGCTCTTGTTGTCTCGTCAACCTCCTTACGAAATGTCGGTCGTTGTTGAGTGATCTTGCCACTGTTTGAGACGTTCCTTGGGTAGTATGTCTGAAGGTACGTTCCTTGGGTAGTATGTCTGAAGGTACGTTCCTTGGGTAGTATGTCTGAAGGTACGTTCCTTGGGTAGTATGTCTGAAGGTACGTTCCTTGGGTAGTATGTCTGAAGGTACGTTCCTTGGGTAGTATGTCTGAAGGTACGTTCCTTGGGTAGTATGTCTGAAGGTACGTTCCTTGGGTAGTATGTCTGAAGGTACGTTCCTTGGGTAGTATGTCTGAAGGTACGTTCCTTGGGTAGTATGTCTGAAGGTACGTTCCTTGGGTAGTATGTCTGAAGGTACGTTCCTTGGGTAGTATGTCTGAAGGTACGTTCCTTGGGTAGTATGTCTGAAGGTACGTTCCTTGGGTAGTATGTCTGAAGGTACGTTCCTTGGGTAGTATGTCTGAAGGTACGTTCCTTGGGTAGTATGTCTGAAGGTACGTTCCTTGGGTAGTATGTCTGAAGGTACGTTCCTTGGGTAGTATGTCTGAAGGTACGTTCCTTGGGTAGTATGTCTGAAGGTACGTTCTTTGGGTATGTCTGAAGGTACGTTCCTTGGGTAGTATGTCTGAAGGTACGTTCCTTGGGTAGTATGTCTGAAGGTACGTTCCTTGGGTAGTATGTCTGAAGGTACGTTCCTTGGGTAGTATGTCTGAAGGTACGTTCCTTGGGTAGTATGTCTGAAGGTACGTTCCTTGGGTAGTATGTCTGAAGGTACGTTCCTTGGGTAGTATGTCTGAAGGTACGTTCCTTGGGTAGTATGTCTGAAGGTACGTTCCTTGGGTAGTATGTCTGAAGGTACGTTCCTTGGGTAGTATGTCTGAAGGTACGTTCCTTGGGTAAGGTCTGAAGGTACGTTCCTTGGGTAGTATGTCTGAAGGTACGTTCCTTGGGTAGTATGTCTGAAGGTACGTTCCTTGGGTAGTATGTCTGAAGGTACGTTCCTTGGGTAGTATGTCTGAAGGTACGTTCCTTGGGTAGTATGTCTGAAATTTACGTTCCTTGGGTAGTATGTCTGAAGGTACGTTCCTTGGGTAAAGTATATGTCTGAAGGTACGTTCCTTGGGTAGTATGTCTGAAGGTGCACGTTCCTTGGTAGTATGTCTGAAAATTACGTTCCTTGGGTGCCAAAATCTGAAGGTATAGAAAAATAAAAAAAGTATGTCTGAAGGTACGTTCCTTGGGTAGTATGTCTCTCTCTCCTACCTCCACCTTGGGTAGTATCCTGAAGTATTCCGTCTACGTTCCTGTCAAGAAGGTATGTCTTTAAGGTACGTTCCTATTTAGTATGTCTGAAGGTACGTTCCTTGGGTAGTATGTCTGAAGGGTACGTTCCTTGGGTAGTATGTCTGAAGGTACGTTCCTTGGGTAGTATGTCTGAAGGTACGTTCCTTGGGTAGTATGTCTGAAGGTACGTTCCTTGGGTAGTATGTCCACCGGGTAAATCTCTGCGCCCGATCAGCGTGCGTCAGTATGTCTGAAGGTACGTTATTCTTGGAATGTGTCGTTCATGTCTAGGTACGTTTTTTGGGTAGTATGTCTGAAGGTACGTTCCTTGGGTAGTATGTCTGAAGGTACGTTCCTTGGGTAGTATGTCTGAAGGTACGTTCCTTGGGTAGTATGTCTGAAGGTACGTTCCCGAGTTGGTATGTCCTACGTTCCTTGTTTTTATGTCCTATAGGTACGTTCCTTGGGTAGTATGTCAGAGAGTTTCCTTGGGTAGTATGTCTGAAGGTACGTTCCTTGGGTAGTATGTCTGAAGGTACGTGAAGATGTCTAGGTACGTTCCTAGCATTGAAGGTACGTTCCTTGGGTAGTATGTCTGAAGGTACGTTCCTGATATGTCCAACTTGGGTAGTATGTCTGAAGGTACGTTCCTTGAAGTAATGTTGAGTTAAGGTATTCCTTGGACAGTATGTCTAGTACGTTCCTTGGGTAGTATGTCTGAAGTTCACGTTTTGTATATGTCTGTTGCTGTACGTTCCTTGGCTCCTGTTGAAGGTACGTTCCTTGGGTAGTATGTCGAAATACGTTCCTTGAACATTATGTCTGAAGGTACGTTCCTTGGGTAGTATGTCTGAAGGTACGTTCCTTGGGTAGTATGTCTGAAGGTACGTTCCATATGTCTGAAGGTACGTTCCTTGGGTAGTATGTCTGAAGGTACGTTCCTTGGGTAGTATGTCTGAAGGTACGTTCCTTGGGTAGTATGTCTGAAGGTACGTTCCTTAGGTAGTATGTCTGAAGGTACGTTCCTTATCAATGACAAGTATGTCTGAAGTTACGTTCCTTGGGTAGTATGTGTAAATATTCCATTCTTAATTCTCCATTTAGGGATACGTTCTCAGGGCGTATGTCTGAAGGTACGTTCCTTGGGTAGAAGCAGCCTGAAGGTATGTTCCTTGGGTAGTATATCTGAAGGTACGTTCCTTGGGTAGTATGTCTGAAGGTACGTTCCTTGGGTAGTATGTCTGAAGGTACGTTCCTTGGGTAGTATGTCTGAAGGTACGTTCCTTGGGTAGTATGTCTGAAGGTACGTTCCTTGGGTAGTATGTCTGAAGGTACGTTCCTTGGGTAGTATGTCTGAAGGTACGTTCCTTGGGTAGTATGTCTGAAGGTACGTTCCTTGGGTAGTATGTCTGAAGGTACGTTCCTTGGGTAGTATGTCTGAAGGTACGTTCCTTGGGTAGTATGTCTGAAGGTACGTTCCTTGGGTAGTATGTCTGAAGGTACGTTCCTTGGGTAGTATGTCTGAAGGTACGTTCCTTGGGTAGTATGTCTGAAGGTACGTTCCTTGGGTAGTATGTCTGAAGGTACGTTCCTTGGGGTATGTCTGAAGGTACGTTCAGCAGGTAGTATGTCTGAAGGTACGTTCCTTGGGTAGTATGTCTGAAGGTACGTTCCTTGGGTAGTATGTCTGAAGGTACGTTCCTTGGGTAGTATGTCTGAAGGTACGTTCCTTGGGTAGTATGTCTGAAGGTACGTTCCTTGGGTAGTATGTCTGAAAATTCCTTGGAATGTGAAATCTTACGACGAAACGTTCCTCCTGCTCTCCCTGCTCCTCCTCCCAACCAAGTTCCTTGCGTAGGAAACCTCTTAGAAGGTGTATGAAAAAAAAAAAAAACGTTTCTTGGGTCAGTATGTCACTGAAGGTACTTTTCCTATTTAAAGTCCGTTCGTTCTGAGGTCATGAAGGTAACGTTATTATTTTGGGATATTTTGCTAATTTTAATTATTTATCTGAAATTGGTACGTTCCTTGGGTAGTAAACGTGCGTCATAAAGGTACGTTATGTGCAAACTTGTTGCATGAAATTTACGTTCCTTATGTCCCTCCATGTTCTGATAGGTATTCCGTCTGTTCCTTGTGTGAACGTATGTCCATAGGTATTCTGTCAAAGGTCATTGAATATTCCGTCTGTGTACGTTCCTATGAAGAGTAACATATGTCTGATGAGATACGTTCCTTGACCACCCAGTATGTATCTGAAGAGATACGTTCATTGGGTGGTATGTCTGAAGGTACGTTCTGCGAGAACTTGTTGCATGATGTTTGGGTAGTATGTCTGAAGGTACGTTCATGTTGGGTAGTATGTCTGAAGGTACGTTCCTTGGGTAGTATGTCTGAAGGTGCACGTTCCTTGGGTAGTATGTCTGAAGGTACGTTCCGGGTAGTATGTCTGAAGAGTATGTCTGAAGGTACGTTCCTTGGGTAGTATGTCTGAAGGTACGTTCCTTGGGTAGTATGTCTGAAGGTACGTTCCTTGGGTAGTATGTCGTACGTTCCTTGGTAGTATGTCTGAAGGTACGTTCCTTGGGTAGTATGTCTGAAGGTACGTTCCTTGGGTAGTATGTCTGAAGGTACGTTCCTTGGGTAGTATGTCTGAAGGTACGTTCCTTGGGTAGTATGTCTGAAGGTACGTTCCTTGGGTAGTATGTCTGAAGGTACGTTCCTTGGGTAGTATGTCTGAAGGTACGTTCCTTGGGTAGTATGTCTGAAGGTACGTTCCTTGGGTAGTATGTCTGAAGGTACGTTCCTTGGGTAGTATGTCTGAAGGTACGTTCCTTGGGTAGTATGTCTGAAGGTACGTTCCTTGGGTAGTATGTCTGAAGGTACGTTCCTTGGGTAGTATGTCTGAAGGTACGTTCCTTGGGTGGGTAGTATGTCTGAAGGTACGTTCCTTGGGTAGTATGTCTGAAGGTACGTTCCTTGGGTAGTATGTCTGAAGGTACGTTCCTTGGGTAGTATGTCTGAAGGTACGTTCCTTGGGTAGTATGTCTGAAGGTACGTTCCTTGGGTTGAAGGTACGTTCCTTGGGTACGTAGTATGTCTGAAGGTACGTTCCTTGGGTAGTATGTCTGAAGGTACGTTCCTTGGGTAGTATGTCTGAAGGTACGTTCCTTGGGTAGTATGTCTGAAGGTACGTTCCTTGGGTAGTATGTCTGAAGGTACGTTCCTTGGGTAGTATGTCTGAAGGTACGTTCCTTGGGTAGTATGTCTGAAGGTACGTTCCTTGGGTAGTATGTCTGAAGGTACGTTCCTTGGGTAGTATGTCTGAAGGTACCGTTCCTTGGGTATGTAGTATGTCTGAAGGTACGTTCCTTGGGTAGTATGTCTGAAGGTACGTTCCTTGGGTAGTATGTCTGAAGGTACGTTCCTTGGGTAGTATGTCTGAAGGTACGTTCCTTGGGTAGTATGTCTGAAGGTACGTTCATGGGTAGTATGTCTGAAGGTACGTTCCTTGGGTAGTATGTCTGAAGGTTCCTTGGTACGTTCCTTGGGTAGTATGTCTGAAGGTACGTTCCTTGGGTAGTATGTCTGAAGGTACGTTCCTTGGGTAGTATGTCTGAAGGTACGTTCCTTGGGTAGTATGTCTGAAGGTACGTTCCTTGGGTAGTATGTCTGAAGGTACGTTCCTTGGGTAGTATGTCTGAAGGTACGTTCCTTGGGTAGTATGTCTGAAGGTACGTTCCTTGGGTAGTATGTCTGAAGGTACGTTCCTTGGGTACGTTCCTTGGGTAGTATGTCTGAAGGTACGTTCCTTGGGTAGTATGTCTGAAGGTACGTTCCTTGGGTAGTATGTCTGAAGGTACGTTCCTTGGGTAGTATGTCTGAAGGTACGTTCCTTGGGTAGTATGTCTGAAGGTACGTTCCTTGGGTAGTATGTCTGAAGGTACGTTCCTTGGGTAGTATGTCTGAAGGTACGTTCCTTGGGTAGTATGTCTGAAGGTACGTTCCTTGGGTAGTATGTCTGAAGGTACGTTCCTTGGGTAGTATGTCTGAAGGTACGTTCCTTGGGTAGTATGTCTGAAGGTACGTTCCTTGGGTAGTATGTCTGAAGGTACGTTCCTTGGGTAGTATGTCTGAAGGTACGTTCCTTGGGTAGTATGTCTGAAGGTACGTTCCTTGGGTAGTATGTCTGAAGGTACGTTCCTTGGGTAGTATGTCTGAAGGTACGTTCCTTGGGTAGTATGTCTGAAGGTACGTTCCTTGGGTAGTATGTCTGAAGGTACGTTCCTTGGGTAGTATGTCTGAAGGTACGTTCCTTGGGTAGTATGTCTGAAGGTACGTTCCTTGGGTAGTATGTCTGAAGGTACGTTCCTTGGGTAGTATGTCTGAAGGTACGTTCCTTGGGTAGTATGTCTGAAGGTACGTTCCTTGGGTAGTATGTCTGAAGGTACGTTCCTTGGGTAGTATGTCTGAAGGTACGTTCCTTGGGTAGTATGTCTGAAGGTACGTTCCTTGGGTAGTATGTCTGAAGGTACGTTCCTTGGGTAGTATGTCTGAAGGTACGTTCCTTGGGTAGTATGTCTGAAGGTACGTTCCTTGGGTAGTATGTCTGAAGGTACGTTCCTTGGGTAGTATGTCTGAAGGTACGTTCCTTGGGTAGTATGTCTGAAGGTACGTTCCTTGGGTAGTATGTCTGAAGGTACGTTCCTTGGGTAGTATGTCTGAAGGTACGTTCCTTGGGTAGTATGTCTGAAGGTACCTTCTTTAAGTAGTATGTCTTAAGGACTAAGGTAACCAAGCGGATCACGGCATCGTCTGATATTCAGGAGAGAAATGATATTGTTATTGGTGAATGACGTTCATGATTCCCATGATATTACTGTGGCTAATGAAATCATACTATCCATTGCTTCGCTATTTAAAGGGGATGTAGGACACATGTTGCCGACATTAGTAAAGTAGTAAGGTAGCACCCTCCCTTGGAATTGTTGTCGTAAGTTAGGAAGTGCTTCCAAACCTCCCAGCGACCTAATTTGAAATATGTCTTGGGTTTGTGATTGCTAAACTCTGCATGCTTGGCTGAGTAACGCAGTCCTTTGGGCATGAAACAGCTAAACAGATAGTAACTTGCTAAGAAGCTCAGTAGGTGGGAAGGTTGTAGTGACCATGTAGGAGGGAAGAAGCGTGTTTTGAACATTCACATTCCGCATGACGCCGTATTCCTTAGTTAGTTTGTTTGAAGGAAACGCCGCACTCTCGCAGGTGCTCCGACAATTTAGCAATTTAACTATCTGTAACTTCCTCAAAGGGCATCGGGATTTGGTATGCCGCTATGCAACTTTTTAAGATTTAGATTTGTCAAAAGCAGAAAACTGTTCACGGACCAACGTGGTACCTAATATAGGTTTATTTTTGTCGAAAAATTTGAACGACGAAAGTAACGGATATAAAATCATTGAGAGCCATTGCAGATTAGTTTCAGGCGTTTCGTCGGAACAGGGATGTTCTTTCGAGCAATTAAGCAGAAAACTCCTTATAGCGTAGCTGGGTTACTGGGTTAGAATGTCATAACGTAATTTAGACGTGTGTAGACAGAACTGCTGCTATGTCTGACGGCTGACATACCCACCCTGTATTTAGTTTTGCTCTGTATTGCTCAGTTTTAGTGTAGTAAAACGATGAGTAATAAAGTTGAGCCCAGAAGGGACGAGCCATTATTAAGTTAACCGTATCGCGTACAATAATACTGCAATAATACTGAAAATATTTTAATAAAATTTGTATCGAAAACCACTCGTTTTTAGCAGTTTTGCAAAAAAAATAATATGTTCGTCCTCGCTAACATTTTGCATAATCATTACAACCCTGATTTAGCTAGTATTTTGGGATTAAACCTTTCAGTCATTGTTTCTTTGTTTGTTAAATTGTTAGTATTATCATGGACGCTCACTAAGCTTACCAGGTCCCATCTGTTCTTGTCCATACTTTCTGCATTCATAGTTTCCTGACTTAAAGAGTTCAAGGCCATTTTACGTAAGGGTTATGCAATGATGATTTGAAATTGAGTTAGACATCGCAGGTCCAGTCCCCGGCTAAATATTTCACAATAACCCTTATCTGCTGTATCACACGGTGCTCTCGTCACCTACCTGCTAATTACTTGGGCTCCTTTCACCCACACTAATCACTCAACTTGTTTCAATCTTAACTGTGCGGGTAATCTTATTGTTGCCATGGAACCCTACAGGAGTTGTCTGGGGGCGCCCAGGCAACCCTCGCGACCACCATGTCCCTCTTCTTTGACTTCTTGAGTACTTGACCCCCCCCCCCCCTAGGATGAATGACACAGAGGAGTTGTCTGGGGGCGCCCAGGCCGCCTTCAGACCACCATGTCCCTCTTCTTTGACTTCTTGAGTACTTGACCCCCCCTAGGATGAATGACACAGAGGAGTTGTCTGGGGGCGCCCAGGCCGCCTTCGCGACCACCATGTCCCTCTTCTTTGACTTCTTGACTTCTTGACCCCCCCCCCCTAGGATGAATAACACAGAGGCTTTGTCTGGGGGCGCCCAGGCCGCCTTCACGCGACCACCATGTCCCTCTTCTTTGACTTCTTGAGTACTTGACCCCCTAGGATGAATGACACAGAGGAGTTGTCTGGGGGCGCCCAGGCCATACGCGACCACCATGTCCTCTTCTTTGACTTCTTGAGTACTTGACCCCCCCCCCCTAGGATGAATGACACAGGAGTTGTCTGGGGGCGCCCAGGCCGCCTTCGCGACCACCATGTCCCTCTTCTTTGACTTCTTGAGTACTTCACCCCCCCCCCCTAGGATGAATGACACAGAGGAGTTGTCTGGGGCGCAGGCCACCTTCGACCACCATGTCCTCTTCTTTGACTTCTTGGTACTTGACCCCCCCCCCCTAGGATGAATGACACAGAGGAGTTGTGTGGGGCGCCCAGGCCGCCTTCATGACCACCATGTCCCTCTTCTTTGACATCTTGAGTACTTGACCCCCCCTAGGATGAATGACACAGAGGAGTTGTCTGGGGGCGCCCAGGCCGCCTTCGCGACCACCATGTCCCTCTTCTTTGACTTCTTGAGTACTTGACCCCCCCTAGGATGAATGACACAGAGGAGTTGTGTGGGGGCGCCCAGGCCGCCTTCATGACCACCATGTCCCTCTTC
>WFMF01000225.1:199925-211638 GCA_011033025.1 Beroe forskalii
TATGGACAAAATGAAAATTTTATTTCATCATAAGGGGTCTAATTTTGACTGGGGGGGCATTGTTGCCTAGACCCTGGGTTTGTTGGGGCCCCGGCCTTCCGGACCACCATGTCCCTTCTTTGACTTCTTATACTTGCCCCCCCTAGGATGAATGACACAGGGTTGTCTGGGGCACCGAGCCGCCTTCGCGACCACCATGTCCCTCTTCTTTGACTTCTTTGAATACTTGACCCCCTCTAGGATGAATGACACAGAGGGACTGATACAGGGGCGCCCAGGCCACTTCGCCGGGGAGATTCAGGTACTAAGTTGCAGACACAGGGCCGACGATCCTGCATTTTGGCCTTTTTGAGTTGAGACCACCCACCTGTATTTTGGTACCTGGGTACTAAGTGGTTTTGGCATAAAATTAAGACACCCACCCTAAATTTAAGTTTTTTGGAGCAGTTCCAGAATAGAAAATTTAATTCCAGACTCTGGTAGTACAAAGGAATCTGAAAAGTGCTATTTGAGTATTTGATATTGAAATAGGCACAATTACAATAGTTTCAATCATCATACAACTGAACTCCTCATTTATTTTGTGCCAGGCAAAGTTGAAATTCAATGCCCACTGCCCTGCAATAACCTTGTGGGAAAACATCTTCCCACAGTTATAAGCAATTTTTATGCTCTTCAGTATATTTTTGGATTTATTTTGTCCATTGAAGGCTTTCATAACCAATTGACCCAAGCTCTCCCCTCCATTTCATTCCCTTCATTCCTTTTTATAAAGCCCTAGCCCTACATTTGGGTGCGTCGATTATTGTTGTTTTTTGAGATAATCATGATGGTGGAATGTTTTTGTTGCTTCATCTGTAATCTGGTTCTAAAATGACTCTGGTAGCAGTTTTTGAGAACAAAACTGAAGTTTCATGGTTGAACCAGTCATATGATATTTTAGCACGTCATGCTTTTCCAAGTGAAGTTGGAGGTGATTCTTTAATTCTTTATCTTTACCTACAATCTTTCGAAATAGAGGGTATTCCAGCTTGTTTTATAGCTCTGAAAACCCTAACAGTATCCGAAAACTTTGATTGGGCCCAAGCCAAAAGCATAGAATCAAAATTCCGGATTTTGATCGCGTGACTTAGATCACATGATCATGAAAATTAATAAAATGCGTTTTTTAATGTTTACATATTATGAACTTTAGATACTGCAATCGTTTTGTCAAAATATATAAAAATTAATTTGCGATCTGATAGTGATGAAGTGAAATTTTCCATTTCGGCTAAGGGGACGAGAACTAAAATGCTTAATATGGTCACGTGACTAGCTAAGAATTGCCCTAAAATCGCCACTTTAATGATTCCACTCGAAACTTTTGGATCTTTATCAAGGTTTCATAACCATTTAACACTTAAGTGTGTTGGTAAAGTACCTACGTCCTTACAGGATTTATGGGTGACTACACCATGTTCGAAGTTTTGTGACCATCTTTGTAGCTTGCACAGCTCATTACACATTGAAAATGTAAGTTTCAATTCATGTGAGCACTCGCCACGAAAGCACTAGGTATTCGTAAGAGTGAGATATTACAGAATATTACAGAATATGTTCATTGTACAAACAAAATTGCTAAATGTTTACAGAATGTTTGGTGGCCAGGTAGCTCAGTCAGTCATTAATAAGCGGCAATCGAGAAGTTGCTGTTCCCGCTCAATCTAATTTTGTGCTAACGTGCGTGTTATTTGGCTCCAAAATGTATTGCATTATCTAATTAATGTGATCAGGCAGAAAATTAAATTTGAGATGAATTTCCCGCAGTTTACGGGGAAAACGTAAATATTTCACACTCTGATACTACGAAATCAGTAGATATCGACGTATTTTAGTACCAAGGTACCAACTGATTTTTCAAATTCCAGCTGATGACCACGTATTTTAGTACCCAGGTACTAAACGACATTCGAGGGAAAAATAGACCCACCCACCGGCCCTGTGTCTGCAACTTAGTACCCGAATCTCCCCCGCCTTCGCGACCACCATGTCCCTCTTCTTTGACTTCTTGAGTACTTGACCCCCCCCCCGCCCTAGGATGAATGACACAGAGGAGTTGTCTCTGGGGCGCCCAGGCCCTTCATGACCACCATGTCCCTCTTCTTTGACTTCTTGAGTACTTGACCCCCCTAGGATGAATGACACAGAGGAGTTGTCTGGGGGCGCCCAGGCCGTCTTCGCGACCACCATGTCCCTCTTCTTTGACTTCTTGAGTACTTGACCCCCCCCTAGGATGAATGACACAGAGGAGTTGTCTGGGGGCGCCCAGCCGCCTTCGCGACCATGTCCCTTCTTTGACTTCTTGAGTACTTGACCCCCCCCTAGGATGAATGACACAGAGGAGTTGATGGGGACCACCTTCATGTCCCTCTTCTTTGACTTCTTGAGTACTTGACCCCCCTAGGATGAATGACACAGAGGAGTTGTCTGGGGCGCCCAGGCCGCCTTCGCGACCACCATGTCCCTCTTCTTTGACTTCTTGAGTACTTGACCCCCCCCCCTAGGATGAATGACACAGAGGAGTTGTCTGGGGCGCCCAGGCCACCTTCGAGACCACCATGTCCCTTCTTTGACTTCTTGAGTACTTGACCCCCCTAGGATGAATGACACAGAGGAGTTGTCTGGGGGCGCCCAGGCCGCCTTCATGACCACCATGTCCCTCTTCTTTGACTTCTTGAGTACTTGACCCCCCTAGGATGAATGACACGGAGGAGTTGTCTGGGGGCGCCTAGGCCGCCTTCGCGACCACCATGTCCCTCTTCTTTGACTTCTTGAGTACTTGACCCCCCCCCTAGGATGAATGACACAGAGGAGTTGTCTGGGGGCGCCCAGGCCGTCTTCGCGACCACCATGTCCCTCTTCTTTGACTTCTTGAGTACTTGACCCCCCCCCCCCTAGGATGAATGACATAGTGGAGTTGTCTGGGGGCGCCCAGGCCGCCTTCGCGACCACCATGTCCCTCTTCTTTGACTTCTTGAGTACTTGACCCCCCCCCGCCCTAGGATGAATGACACAGAGGAGTTGTCTGGGGGCGCCCAGGCCGCCTTCGCGACCACCATGTCCCTCTTCTTTGACTTCTTGAGTACTTGACCCCCCCTAGGATGAATGACACAGAGGAGTTGTCTGGGGCGCCCAGGCCGTCTTCGCGACCACCATGTCCCTCTTCTTTGACGAGTACTTGTGATGAATGACACAGAGGAGTTGACTGGGGCGCCCAGGCCGCCTTCGCGACCACCATGTCCCTCTTCTTTGACTTCTTGAGTACTTGACCCCCCCTAGGATGAATGACACAGAGGAGTTGTCTGGGGCGCCCAGGCCGCCTTCGCGACCACCATGTCCCTCTTCTTTGACTTCTTGAGTACTTGACCCCCCCTAGGATGAATGACACAGAGGAGTTGTCTGGGGGCGCCCAGGCCACCTTCGAGACCACCATGTCCTCTTCTTTGACTTCTTGAGTACTTGACCCCCCCCTAGGATGAATGACACAGAGGAGTTGTCTGGGGCGCCCAGGCCGCCCCCACCATGTCCCTGCTTTGACTTCTTGAGTACTGACCCCCCCAGGATGAATGACACGGAGGAGTTGTCTGGGGCGCCTAGGCCGCCTTCATGACCACCATGTCCCTCTTCTTTGACTTCTTGAGTACTTGACCCCCCCCCCTAGGATGAATGACACAGAGGAGTTGTCTGGGGGCGCCCAGGCCGTCTTCGCGACCACCATGTCCCTCTTCTTTGACTTCTTGAGTACTTGACCCCCCCTAGGATGAATGACATAGAGGAGTTGTCTGGGGGCGCCCAGGCCGCCTTCGCGACCACCATGTCCCTCTTCTTTGACTTCTTGAGTACTTGACCCCCCCCTAGGATGAATGACACAGAGGAGTTGTCTGGGGGCGCCCAGGCCGCCTTCGCGACCACCATGTCCCTCTTCTTTGACTTCTTGAGTACTTGACCCCCCCCTAGGATGAATGACACAGAGGAGTTGTCTGGGGGCGCCCAGGCCGCCTTCATGACCACCATGTCCCTCTTCTTTGACTTCTTGAGTACTTGACCCCCCCCTAGGATGAATGACACAGAGGAGTTGTCTGGGGGCGCCCAGGCCGCCTTCGCGACCACCATGTCCCTCTTCTTTGACTTCTTGAGTACTTGACCCCCCCCCTAGGATGAATGACACAGAGGAGTTGTCTGGGGGCGCCCAGGCCGCCTTCGCGACCACCATGTCCTCTTCTTTGACTTCTTGAGTACTTGACCCCCCTAGGATGAATGACACAGAGGAGTTGTCTGGGGCGCCCAGGCCGCCTTCGCGACCACCATGTCCCTCTTCTTTGACTTCTTGAGTACTTGACCCCCCTAGGATGAATGACACAGAGGAGTTTTCTTGGGCGCCCAGGCCGCCTTCTGTCCCTCTTCTTTGGGTACTTGACCCCCCCCCAGGATGAATGACACAGAGGAGTTGTCTGGGGCCGCCTGCGACCACCATGTCCCTCTTCTTTGACTTCTTGAGTACTTGACCCCCCCCCTAGGATGAATGACACAGAGGAGTTGTCTGGGGGCGCCCAGGCCGCCTTCGCGACCACCATGTCCCTCTTCTTTGACTTCTTGAGTACTTGACCCCCCCCCTAGGATGAATGACACAGGAGTTATGACCACCATGTCCTCTTCTTTGACTTCTTGAGTACTTGACCCCCCCCCCCCCCTAGGATGAATGACACAGAGGAGTTGTCTGGGGGCGCCCAGGCCGCCTTCACGACCACCATGTCCCTCTTCTTTGACTTCTTGAGTACTTGACCCCCCCTAGGATGAATGACACAGAGGAGTTGTCTGGGGGGCCCAGGCCGCCTTCGCGACCACCATGTCCCTCTTCTTTGACTTCTTGAGTACTTGACCCCCCCCCTAGGATGAATGACACAGAGGAGTTGTCTGGGGGCGCCCAGGCCGCCTTCAGACCACCATGTCCCTCTTCTTTGACTTCTTGAGTACTTGACCCCCCCCCCCTAGGATGAATGACACAGAGGAGTTGTCTGGGGGCGCCCAGGCCGCCTTCGCGACCACCATGTCCCTCTTCTTTGACTTCTTGAGTACTTGACCCCCCCCCCTAGGATGAATGACACAGAGGAGTTGTCTGGGGGCGCCCAGGCCACCTTCGCGACCACCATGTCCCTCTTCTTTGACTTCTTGAGTACTTGACCCCCCTAGGATGAATGACACAGAGGAGTTGTCTGGGGGCGCCCAGGCCGCCTTCGCGACCACCATGTCCCTCTTCTTTGACTTCTTGAGTACTTGACCCCCCCTAGGATGAATGACACAGAGGAGTTGTCTGGGGGCGCCCAGGCCGCCTTCGCGACCACCATGTCCCTCTTCTTTGACTTCTTGAGTACTTGACCCCCCCCTAGGATGAATGACACAGAGGAGTTGTCTGGGGGCCCAGGCCCTTCATGACCACCATGTCCCTCTTCTTTGACTTCTTGAGTACTTGACCCCCCCCTAGGATGAATGACACAGTGTCCGCCGAGGCCGCCTTCTGTCCCTTTCTTTGACTTCTTGAGTACTTGACCCCCCTAGGATGAATGACACAGAGGAGTTGTCTGGGGGCGCCCAGGCCGCCTTCGCGACCACCATGTCCCTCTTCTTTGACTTCTTGAGTACTTGACCCCCCCTAGGATGAATGACACAGAGGAGTTGTCTGGGGGGCCCAGGCCGCCTTCGCGACCACCATGTCCCTCTTCTTTGACTTCTTGAGTACTTGACCCCCCCCCCCCTAGGATGAATGACACAGAGGAGTTGTCTGGAGGCGCCCAGACCGCCTTTGCAACCACCATGTCCCTCTTCTTTGACTTCTTGAGTACTTGACCCCCCCCCCTAGGATGAATGACACAGAGGAGTTGTCTGGGGGCGCCCAGGCCGCCTTCGCGACCACCATGTCCCTCTTCTTTGACTTCTTGAGTACTTGACCCCCCCTAGGATGAATGACACAGAGGAGTTGTCTGGGGGCGCCCAGGCCGCCTTCGCGACCACCATGTCCCTCTTCTTTGACTTCTTGAGTACTTGACCCCCCCCCCCCCTAGGATGAATGACACAGAGGAGTTGTCTGGGGCGCCTTCAGGACCACCATGTCCTCTTGACTTCTTGAGTACTTGACCCCCCTAGGATGAATGACACATTGGCGCCCAGGCCGCCTTCGCGACCACCATGTCCCTCTTCTTTGACTTCTTGAGTACTTGACCCCCCCTAGGATGAATGACACAGAGGAGTTGTCTGGGGGCGCCCAGGCCGCCTTCGCGACCACCATGTCCCTCTTCTTTGACTTCTTGAGTACTTGACCCCCTCCCTAGGATGAATGACACAGAGGAGTTGTCTGGGGGCGCCCAGGCCGCCTTCGCGACCACCATGTCCCTCTTCTTCCTGGTGGACATCCTGGGAAACTTCCTGGTTATCCTGGCCATCAGCACCAACGAGAAGCTCCAGATAACAAGCAACTTCTACCTCTTCGCGCTGGCAGTGGCAGACATCACCATAGGTAAATCACCATAGGTAAATCGTTAGCATTAGAATAGGTAAATGAAGCATGACACCCAACCTATGAAACTTGCCAACTATACTTCGCGTATTAGTAATCCGCCGGGCTATGCATCTTTTCTAGCGCGCGGCAGTACTAAGTGACGTCATATGCCCGGCGGATTACTAATACGCGAAGTATAACACTCATCACTCCCAGGAGTGAACACGATGTTGCCAGCTACTATCACTGTGAGTGCTAACAGCGCCGTCCTTTCCCCGTGGATGTGCACTCTCACTAGCTTCATCGACACCGCCACTCTGCCCCTCTCCCTGTGGATACTGTCCGCGTCCTCACTAGACAGATGCGTCATGATCTACAAACCTCTCAAATACCAGTGAGTTTACCACAATTACTATTCACCAGTGTCATGGTCTACAAACCTCTTAAATACCAGTGAGTTTACCACAATTACTGTTCACCAGTGAGTTGAAATTGTTAAGTTAAGCAACAACTTAACTTCGGGTCCAAAGTCCTTTTTGTTCTTTATTCCAGGACAAAAGGGACCTGGGAAATCAAACACTGCACAGATACTCACATCACGCTAGATACCAAACACTCCCGATCTGACCTGCCCAACCAAGTTTGTACAGGAAGTGGATCACTACGCAGAAGACGTTCACCTCCATCGCTCTGATCCTGGGAGGCTGTTCCTTGCTGTGCTGCCCCATCCTCAGCCCCCTCATCCCCAGCGATTGGAGTCCTCTCAGCTACACCTGCGCTCCGGACTTCTTCGGCAGCCTCAACTACTTCGCCGCCTACTGCTTCTTCACCTTCCCCGTCCCTATTATCATCGTCATGGTCTCCTACGTCATCATATTTACTGTGAGTTATAGGTCTCCTACGTCATCATATTTACTGTGAGTTATAGGTCTCCTACGTCATCATATTTACTGTGAGTTATAGGCTACTCTACTCGTCCTTTTGGGTGCAGCCTAAAAAACAAAAGTAAAGCTCATTCTGTTGCCGTGTTTGGAGTATTGAAATGAAATTTTAGAATGTCACAGAGATTGGTCATAGATTTTTGCACCAAAATTTCAAATTTCTGTTTCAAAAGGAAAGTTGGAAATGGGCTGTGCATCCATAAATTCTTGGCTAGCTAGTATCATTAGAAATAAATAAATTTGAATCCTGCACTGTGAGTATTAAATGTGAATCTTTCAATCCTTGCCCTATAAACTTAATAAAACGTATGGAAGTTTAAACGTTTATTAACTTATTAACTGATACGAGAACACAGATTATCGTTGTCAGTTTGCCCATTTAGCTAAATAGTTGCCCTGTATGAGAGTTGGGTGCGGTAAATGGAAGTGAAAGTCCTGATCTGACAATAAACTCGGGCTCTGATAACCACTAGGTGACGCACTTCTAGTGCTGTTGACGTAGCATCTGACAGTTGGTGTAATATTGTTCACTGTCAGCATTCTACCTCATGATATTTCAACTATAGGCACAGGTTAGGTCTGGGTTAGTGCGTGGGTTTGGGTTAGGTTGGTTAGGGTTATAGTTATTTTCAGCGTTGGGGACAGAATGATGATTGCCGTGTGGTAAAATTTCGGTTCAAAGTCGGGCTGCCATCAGGGCGTGCTAAGAATTGAAAAAGTGAAGTGTTGTGACCTGTTTCAGGTGGTCACCTCGCTCCGTTGCAAAGTTAGTCGGCAGAAGATCCGGGCGACTATGACAGTGCTGGCAGTGATAGTGTGTCTGCTGGTGTGTGTGCTGCCCGTGTGGGGCAGGGCCCTCTACATCCTCTTCTACTTCCGTCAGCACGACCACCTGCCCCCCATATACCCCCTGCTAGAGATCTCCCTGCACTGGCTCCTCTTCAGTCACTCGGCTATCAACCCCTGCATCTACGGACTCGTCAACCCACAGTTCCAAGATGCTTTCAAGCACATCGTCTTCTTCTTCCGGCGGGAGAAGAAAAGGCGCACTTTGGGGGATATAGACACGCGCCACAGAGGCTCCCAGAAGCGCTTCTCTAGCGTATACAGCATCGAGAACTCCGTGGTGAGAGACAAGCAGCCCTCACCCAACATTAACAACAATGTCAAGAACGAGAGTCTGTTCCAGGACATTTCCTGCTCCATTCTGAGGAACAATAACACTTTCCTGGGCCTCAAGTTCTCTAAAATAGAGGGCAAGGACGGTGCAGACGCGGGAGGGAAGTCTCAAAGCGGACTTGTACAAAATGTTAACAATATGGTTCACATCTCAGAAAATATGGATAGTGAGCAATACTGCGACTCAGTTGTCCAAACGACAACTCAGGTCTAGTGCTCCGTGGCAAGGAGCAAGTTATGTTGAGACCTTTTAATTCAGGAGAAGGGGAAGTGGTTCCATTTCCCGCCCTGTTCGCTACATCCATCTCTCTGGGATGGCTCCCCCTTCTTTTTATCCTTCCAAAGCATTAATTTAATATGTTCCTGCATATAAATATGAGTAGGTTTATGTTTTTATATGAGACATAAGAATTTGGGAATGATACCTTTTAACATTATGGCCTTTATTTAGCCACCTTTTTTAAGTTTAACGAATCATTTTTGAACATATTTCTTTCTTTCTTTACCGGACAAATGCTTTTCGGCATATGAGCACCTTACAATCGGCGCCGATCAGCGCCGATTGCAAGCCTATTTTCTAGTGGTTGCCTGTTCAAGGATTTTTCTGCTCTCAAATAACCACTTAAATCCATTTACACCCAATAAATTGCATCAGAAGATCCAAAGAATTAGGCCATTATCTGTGTTGTTATCTAATGATGGTCATGTGATTTAGTGAACTGGACAGTGCATAAGCAGAAGCTAAGGAATAGAAATTTTATTTGACAAGAAGTCGCATTTGTCTTTCAATTTCAAGGCCTGTTAAATAAGGGTCAATAAGTTATACAATTGAAAAGGTATCTTTCTCAAAGTCAAATGTATAAATTATGACTTAAGATGGATGGCTTACTGTGCCACGCTGCAGCACATTGGCGCACTGTACCATGAAATTAAATGCTTATTTATCGTGTTAATGATTGATTTGTTCTTTTCCATATAACCTGAAAATGTGATATAAATTTCATGAAATGATATCTTTCATTCTTTCCTAGTCTTAAGAAACCACGATGGGAATTCACGTGCAATATCGATCAGTATCATAGTACTCAGTACTGCATTATGCACCTTCCAAGCATGTTTATGCTATGTATTCAAAAACCCTATAGGCACCAGGGTACCGTGCGCAATAAATTATTACGCACTGTAGTGCCGAAATCCGGATTTATTACGCACTGTAGGTCATAATAATTTATTATGGTGCAGTAGAACAGTGCGTAATAATTTATTTCGCACAGCTGAGCAAACTGTACCTTCATATTTTAATTTAAAACATTTCCTTGTGTTTGAAAATATTGCCATTTTCCGAGTAAATTCGGTGCATAATTCAGTTTAATAACTCGTAAAAAAGTACTAAACTCAGCATTAAAAACCTCGGCCTTCGGCCTCGGTTTCTTAATGCCATATTACACACTCGGGCCTCCGGCCCTCGAGTGTGTAATATGACGTTTAGTACTTTTTACTCGTTACTAAACCCTTCATTATATCACTGCATTTCAGCAATAGATGTTTTCGATAATGATATGAGAGTAAAACTTAATTAAAATACTTTATTCAGCGTGATATTTATCTTTGCTTCATCACATTTCACAATGGATGCAAAACTTTGGTTGTTGAAGACTAGATTTAGATTGTTTAACTTGACCTAAAAATTAGTTGTGAATAACTATATGTACTTTAGAGGCGTAAGACGAACACGCAGACAATATAGAGCCCTGCGAGAGCAGGGCTCTATATAATATTTAAATGTCGACAGCGCAGCTGGAGACATTTAAATAATTTAGAGTGCGAGGCGAAGCGTAGCTGAGCCGAGTGCTCTAAATCATATTTCTGCGGTGAGTTTGAGCCTCTAAAGTACTATAGTAGTCGAACGGTGTATACAAGACACACCCTGTACACAACAAGCGCACATTACCTTATATGGTAATAAGCAAAATGCTTGTTTACACATAACAAAAAGCGCATAACTCAGCCGTTTTTGAGCAATTTTGATCAAATTTTCAGGATATTACGGGCAACATATGACCAATATAATCCTAGAATAGCTAACATTTTGACCTTCAGAAATTGAGATATCTTAAATAAACCGGTTTTATGTTAAAAGTTATCGCTTAACAACTGGCTTTTCGGTCATAACTCCCACTTCTGGGGCTCAAAATGAATCTAAACTTCACTGAGATGTTGCTCATATCTAGCTCTAAATATCCTGAAAGTTTCATCAAGTTTGCTCAAAAAACCTCGGAGATATGCACATTTTTGTAACACAAAAGCAAAGGTCGCGTAGATGTGTATTTTTTTATAGTAACGAGTAAGAATTGCTAACCGGGATATAACACACGAGGGCCGAAGGCCCGAGTGTGTTATATCGCATTAAGAACCGAGGCCGAAGGCCAAGGTTTTTATTGCAGAGGTTTGCAATTTTTGCGAGTTATTAAACTGAATTATGCACCGTAATTACTCGTAAAAAAATGGATAATTTCAAACACAAGGAAATGTTTTAATCTATGATATGAAGCTACAACTGGGTCGACTGTGCGAAATAAATCATTACGCACTGTTCCACTGCACCATAATAAATTATTATGACCTACAGTGCGTAATAAATCCTGATTTTGGCACTCCAGTGCGTAATAATTTATTGCGCACGGTGCCCTGGTGCCTATAGGGTTTTTGAATACATAGCAAAAACATGCCTGGAAGGTGCATAATGGTATTTAATTACAGTGTCATAACAAACACATGATATAAAACGCGTGTAGAACACGACTCTACGCATATAGTACTACCCTTTAAATCGGTCAAAACTTGTCGTGAGACTACTATAAGTATTTAATATGTTCAATTTAATATATTTTAATTTAAATACTTGAAATTTTCATGATGATCCTTTTCAACAACCATTTCAATATTCGAGTCTCCCTTTGGGGTTCCCCGGGATAAGCCATCGTTCCTTTTTTAATTACCTTTTTTTTTAAAACCCCGGTTTTTTTTTCACAAAAATTTTCCTTGGGGCAAGGGGTTT
>WFMF01000225.1:211738-276558 GCA_011033025.1 Beroe forskalii
ATAACAAGGAAATTATCTCGGTAGTTCCCATGGCGTATGTGATAGAGTCGTAGCAGAGAAGCATCAGGATAGGAATCCAGGTGAGGGCTACCATGATCTTAGCAGTCGTAGTGTTTATTATGGTCTTGTAGTGGAGGGAGAAGACAACGGCAACGAATCTGTCAAATGTCAGAGGGACGAGGACAGGGATAGCCGCCATCCTGGGAGAGAGGGAAGTGTGACAGCAGCTCACAATGACAACAGCTCACTTTGACAACAGATCACTCTGACAACAGATCACTCTGACAACAGTTTACTCTGATAACAGTTCACTCTGACAACAGATCACTCTGACAACAGATCACTCTAACAAAATTTCACTTTGTCAACATTTCACTCTGACAACAGCACACTCTGACAACAGATCACTCTGACAACAGATCACTCTGACAACAGATCATTCTGACAACAGCTCAGTAGCTCACTCTGACAACACACCGTCACACCATGACAACACCCCATGACAACACACCATGACAACACTGATCACCCACCAAATAGAGTAAGCTGTGATTGTGTACATGTAGCACCACCAAGTCAGCACCCCGTTATCATCAATACCAACGTAGTTAGCATTGACAACACTCATCATGACAACACACCATGACAACTTGACAACACACAGTGACAACACTGATCACCCACCAGATAAGATAGAGTTAGCTGCGATAGTGTACATGTAGCACCACCAAGTCAACACCCCGTTGTCATCAATACCAACGTAGTTAGCATTGACAACACTCGCCATGACAACTTGACAACACACCATGACAACACACAGTGACAACACTGATCACCCACCAGAATATAGAGTTAGCTGCGATAGTGTACATGTAGCACCACCAAGTCAGCACACCGTTGTCATCAATACCAACGTAGTTAGCATTGACAACACTCACTATGACAACACACCATGACAACACACAGTGACAACACTGATCACCCACCAGATAGAGTTAGCTGCGATGGTGTACATGTAGCACCACCAAGTCAGCACTCCGTTGTCATCAATACCAACGTAGTTAGCATTGACAACACTCACTATGACAACACACCATGACAACACACAGTGACAACACTGATCACCCACCAGATAGAGTTAGCTGCGATAGTGCATGTAGCACCACCAAGTCAGAACAACCGTTGTCATCAATACCAACGTAGTTAGCATTGACAACACTCACTATGACAACACACCATGACAACACACAGTGACAACACTGATCACGCACCAGATAGAGTTAGCTGCGATAGTGTACATGTAGCACCACCAAGTCAGCACCCCGTTGTCATCAATACCAACGTAGTTAGCGTTGAGAATGCCCAGGCCTCGGAAAATACCAACAATCGCAATCAGGATGTCGCTAACAGCCACGTTCAGGATGAAGAAATTCTGAAAATGTAATCAGTTACACAGGTGTGATCAGTTACAGTGATTAAATCTGCATAGATTCTCAGATTTAATCAATAACAATGATTTCAAAGTGAGAAGGTATTTTGTTTTTATGAATTCGACGCACTATATTGAATTTCGATAATACAATGTGATTTGTTTGCTATAAAATCGAAATATGAAAAGCCGCGCAATCGTACCCAACGTACACCAAAAGCATACCAAACCTGCCTCAATTTCAGCACGGTAAAGTTTAAGGTTTTACCTGGCAGTAGGGCAGCTTGACGTGGAAGATAAGGCAGTAGATAGTGAAGGTACTCATGATGGTTCCAATAACTCCGATACCGAACAAACACGTGCCCTGAAACACAAGGAAATGTCATTTGTAAGAGAACAGAAACATAAGGAAATGTTATTTGTAAGAGGGCAAAAACACAAGGAAATGTTTTGCGAGAGGGCAGAGTTGATTTATCAATCGTGAAATGAAGGAATCGGTCAGACTCAATCGAAGACCTCGCGAGCGACATCTTAAACGTTATGATAAAGGTATAATTACGTTATAATAACGTTTTACGTTATAACAACGTGTAACTACTCACATTTGCCACGAGAAAGGCGCAAGTCTCAGTGATATTGGTGTCAAGACAGACACTGTCGTCAATGTTATACCCCATACGTCTCAAAACAAATGTGATACGATTAGATAAATATTTAGTAAATAAACTTGGCAATACTAAAACGGTTTTAGAACTATCAGTTTTCCAAAATTGATCCACGTCAACATTAAGAATGCCCAAAATTCGATGCCCAATCAATAACAGTTGACAATAACAGAGCAACAAAATCAACAAAGCCTCCTATTCCGTCCACAAAGAAAAGAATTCTTCAATTTTAATCTGGATCTAAAAGTGGTATCCTATTACAATTCAAATTTCGGCTGCACTTACAAAACCACTAAAAGTTCCTCTTCTACTCATGTTAAGATTTACGCAGAAATATCGAGCTTGCATTGGCTGAGAATGATCGTGAATGTGATGAGAACTATCAGTATGTATTACATCATGTACCATGAGGTGATCAGAACAACTTACTAAAATAGGTATTCACGTAATCATAGAACCCTCTGATGTTCTTCTTGGTGTCTATAATACATAGAAACTTGCCCGATGGGGTCAATATATTATTGGCACTGAACCTCGCCCTACGGGCTACGGGTCAAAACCGGACACATCCCTCGGGCTGTGCCCTCGGAAATATCCCGAAATATTGAAATAATAGGGCAATAGGCACGTTAGGGAGGTTCAGAAAACAATTTTTCGTCAAATAATTAGGAGTATTTGTTTAAAAGTTGACATAGGGGGTCATTAACTCCCAGGCACGTGTTTATGTAAAATATTATTGATGCTCTGATTAATATCGGACATACGACCTGTAAATGACTACTGACGCTGATTGCAGTTCTAAACTGACATATCGGAACTGCAATGAGCTATATCGAACACCAGAAACAAGGAACGTCCCCCGAATGATAAGTAAATGGAACGAGTTAAGAAGATCGGTGTTTATAAGTCCGCTACACTTCCCAGGAAATCACGGGTTTGATCGGGTGGGTGCAGTCACGTGATGAATAGGTCCCATGATAGGAATGACCGGATATGTCACGTGATTGGATATGTTACGTGACATTCTTATCCGTTACTCTTCATTCAACTTGAAATGAACTAGAAGGAATCTATTCTTTAGGAATTTACTTAGGAATGGAATGTATTCTGGTCTACATAAGTCTACCTCAATATATAAATGATAACATCAACATCAAATCTGCCTACTCAATGAATCAATTTAAGGGAAGGAACGCCTTTCACAAGAGTCCTAACTCTATCTACTCAGTGCACAGAATAATGAAGGAATATTTCGGATCTGTGGTACGTGACAGCATTGCACATGTTTCACATGGTTACAACTATGTTCTCATTGTTACAACCATGTTTTCATGGTTACTATGTTCTTATCTCATCTGTAAATACACCACCAAAACCGTTGGACGGTTGGTCTAGTAACCCCCCGCTGGTTTGGATGTGATTAGCCCATTTTGTCTCTTTTCAGGTTCCGTTGTCACATCCAAACCCGCGGGGGGTTACTAGACCAACCGTCCAACGGTTTTGGTGGTGATATCTTGACAGATGTATGTAGTTTGAACCCATGTAACTTGCCCAAACGCAGTTTGAACCCACGTTACTTGCCCTCACGTAGTCCAAACCCACGTAACTTGCCCACACGCAAGTCTAACCCACATAAATCACCCTGAGGAAGTCCAAAACTAAGTTATTCTAACTTGGAATTACTAGAATTGATATATGTCTTAATTTCTACAAAACTTCCGTGTGTACTCATGTGCTGAAATATAGCAACCAGATCTAATTTCACGTGCATTAGTCCTATTTGAACTCATTTCAACGTAACCATGTCGAAAATCCCGTGTAAATCTCAATTTCTTCAAATCCCCTAATTTCTACAAAACGTCCGTGTGTACTCACGTGCTAAAATATGGCAACCAGATCTAATTTCATGTGCATTAGTCGTATTTAAACTCATTTCAACATAATCAAGTCGAAAATCCTGCGTAAACATCAATTTCTTCAAATCCCCTAATTTCTACAAAACGTCCGCGTGAACTCACGTGCTTCACTAGTCCATCGTATATTTCCCCGTTATTCGGACCCCCGTTATTCGGACCCACGTTATTCGGACCCCCGTTACTCGGACCCCCGAAATTCGGACCCCCGTTATTCGGACCCCCGTTATTCGGACCCCCGTTACTCGGACCCCCGTTATTCGGACCCCCGTAATTCGGACCCCCGATATTCGGACCACCGTTATTCGGACCCCCGTTATTCGGACCCCCGTTATTCAGACCCACATAATCCGATGAAAACTCTATGAGTTGGAGATGTAAAAGTAGCGCAAAATAGCGTTCTATCACAAAATACGCTATTTTAGTGGTTTTACGCGATTTTGATGACGTCATCACAGCACCCAAATAAGCTCAAACCAACTTTCCATATAGCCTATAAGACAATTTCGCCTTAGTACAACATACTTTGACCGGTCTCATCTCAAGATAAGCTGCAGTTCTTGACATATCACTCGTTTAAGTTTTTCTCCTAAAATTTTGAAATCGATTTTTCACCGTACCTTAGAAAATCGCGTATATCTCGATGAAAAATCGAGATAGCCCAATAATCCGTATGATTTTCTGAAAGCTCTTTAAATTTGCTAAAAATTGTTCCGAAAAATCAGACCGCTATCTCCTTTCCTTCTTGGTGAAAAATGCGCTCAAATATAGCCTATTTTCGCTAAAAAAGAAATAAAATTTCGCTAAGTTGATGACGTCATAATGACGTGAAAATGACGTCACCAGAACTTCTCTTATAGCCTATAACATTTTCCCATCTTAGATCAACAAAACCTGACCTCGATCATGGCTCTACCATTTCCCGTTCTTGAGATCTCATCGTTTTAAATTTGCTCCCAATTATCATGATATTATATATTATTAATCTTATATCTTATTATTCTTATGCTATCACCCTGTGACACTCGTTCGTCTAATATATACCCTGGCCAGTCTTTTTTATTACCGCGGGGGGTTACCGCCCTGGCCAGGGCGGGAATAACCATGATATGAAATAACTTTTGTAGCCGAACGTTTATTATAAAAAGTAAAACACTGACACTGAAACCTGTGAGTTGAGTACTAGACCAGTATATTAACTCATTAAGTAGCGATCTTGTAAAACAGTATCATAGTTCAATAGAATCAAACAGACATGCAGTACTCAGTAAAAAGTCACATGAAGGATCCAGTCAGCCGTGAGAATTCTTTAAATTCTTGGTAGGAATTTATCCGAAAATCGGAATGATAATAACATAATAATATCGGTTTGGAGGATTTCAAGCGGCAGATATATGTGATTTAACATTATCGTTATTCAAAACTCGAAATGTGATGTTTGTTGGAGAGAAAGATAAAATAATGAATGAAATAAAATTGGTGTATATTTTAATTTTTCCGATTCCTAGAGGTGGGGGAATTGATAATATTATTTCAAATCGAAGTTTATAATTTGTGATCAAGATACGCAATAAAAACCTCACTTGTCTAAAACGAATAAAATCAGATAACCAAAATCAAAGCTTTAAAACATATCTGTAAACTAAATCAGCAATAATTTAATATATTCAATATGATGAAATAAATTAAAAACATAAAATATACTAGCTCTACACAAATCAAACAATAAATCAAGCAAGCGCAACAAATATAATTGAATAATGATTTGAATGGAGAAATCAAATAATTTACTTAAAAATAAGTAATTCGATTAATAATGTACCCATACTTTGGATTTAGATGATTCAGAAAATTTAAGCAATTGAATTATTAAAAACACTTCCAATTCTAATCAGAAGTTGAATTTGACTCCCATTAATATACAGCAATGTCGGATTAAGAAACTGCCAAAATTGAAATACTGTAATATGTCAATTATATTATAACGTTTTTAAATCGCTGTGTTAGATAACAAATACTGAAAAATTGAAAATCAGTTTTAAAATTATATGAAGCACCTGTTTGCCTGGGTGATTTCATACTGGCTATGCGTGAAACAGACCTAAAATATCAGATAAATCATAAATTGATTAAGATATCAGAAATTTTACAAACGAGATAAAAATATTTGATCATTTTCTAAATAATCTCAAAGTGATGAAGTATAATTTTAATAACGTGTCCTGCATCAAATTTACCATATGGCAAATAATTCTTAGCTCTTGTTCTCGTATCATCAATATCTAGCCAGAAATTTGGCAAAGTTCTGAAAACAATACGTTGTAGTATTATATAAAATTAAATTGTTAAACTTAAAATCTGGACTTTCAACTTCAAGTGTAAGTATAGGAAAAAAAACTAAAATCTACAGCAATCTGACAACATGCGAAGTCAGAAAATACGTGAACATGGTATGTTGATCATATTGAAACGTTGCTTTGTAAAATAGTGTCATTATTTTCGTAATGCAATTTTTGACATCTTACTTTGTCGTTCTCTTTATTCTCAAATTTGCTAAGAATTTAACGTTCCTAAAATACGCATGCCTCAAACATATTACGTTGACAGCTCGAACTGCAGCTTGTGCATCTTTTGTGTGCGCGGCTTAAGTTTGCGCGGCGTACAGACATATGTCTATACGCCGCGAAAAAGCCGCGCGCACAAAAGACAAGCATACTGTTCTAAACGCCGCGCACGAGAAATAGGCGGTACAACGTCATCAACTCACTACCTTGAGCTATGATAATGACGTCATCCTACCCGCCTATTTCTCACAAATTATTACATAATCAGGGCTTCAAAAGATAACGCTACAAAAATCAAACAAATGTGATGTAAACTTGATAACAGGCCGGGGGTTAAAAGTCGCTATTATTGATAACGTGAACGACCCCTTTTATGACGTTTAAAAAGTGTACATTGTACGTATGTACATTGTACATCAGTTAATCAAAGCTACATTCTTCAATTATCCTATTTTGTTATAACATCAATCAAACATCAATTTATGAAATCATCAAAATATGCTTGGATCACCACCAAGCTTCAATCATTATTCAGCTGACGACATGAATCGCTTGATTTTCGAAAGCTTCTGACATTAAAATCATAAAATGTCTTGTATCAATTCAACGTTCCTCAACTTTCCTAATCCTACTTCAAGAGTATAAGTTCTTGTTCAGTCCATCATTGAGATAGTACTATGTCGCTCAAGTCCTAGGTCATCTGAATCCTGTTCAGAGTTCGCTTATCAAGTGTACGGAACCTGTTCAGAGTTCACTTATCTTCAAGTGTACGGAACCTGTTCAGAGTTCACTTATCTTCAAGTGTACGGAACCTGTTCAGAGTTCGCTTATCTTCAAGTTCACAGCCAGGTAGAGCTTATTCTGGTGTATCTGGTACACATCGTTCCGTGGCAGGATCTTACGGATTTCTTCTGAGTCAACCGGCGTCCCAGTGGTCTTCTTATCTGGATGTGAAACCTGGGTTAGACGAAGTTTATTAATGCATTTTATGCCTATATGTTTCATGATTTTTTGTTGTTTTTGTTTTGTTTTTTTAATGATATTTCATTGATTTAGGTTTCAATGCATTTATGTAGGCTTCAAGCATTTAACGGTATTTCAAGCATTCCTTGATCTATAATTTATTCAATGTGAAAAAATATCGGTGAGAATGGTACTCGCTTTCATATGCAGTACTATAAAAGCTCAAGAACTATAGACCTGCACTCCGAATAAAATAGACAATGGGCATGGCTCTCGATATAATTCAGAGCAGCAGAAAGCATAGAGGCGAATTAAACTTTGAAGGCTATCGGATTCATGAAAAGAAGCAATTAAGCACTGACGTCAATAATTTCGTCAATTCCCATGTTTTAGCACGACGTGATATAGTACGTTATAGCACGTGATATAGTTCGTCAATAATTTAGTCACGTTCCGTAGCACAAATGCATGGAATGGAAGGGAACAAAGGGTGATTTGCAGGCCCTATATTAGGCATTCTCATATACTACAAGCATTATTGGTATTTCAGTAATCTGAGGTGAACAAAAAGCCCCCACCCCTGATTGAAAAAAGTGCTTGATAAAGGAGGACAATCAAGGCCTTGCAAGAATATCTTGGAATACTGCTGGGTTGGAATACTGCTGTTCTAGAAGCATTAATATTATTCGGGATATTGCTACGTTGATGCATTCAACTACAGAGGTATGTGGTAGAAGGAAAATATTTCACTGGAGTAAAAGGAATGTATATTTCAAGGTATCTCACCTTTAGACATTGAGAGCGTAGACCTCAAGTAATCCCTCAGTGACGCTCCCCTCGTAAACAAGATGACAGGTTTTATGAAGGAGTTCAGGAACACCGATATATTCCCGGTAAAGTACAGCACGTAAAACTCCGCCTTGAGTAGCTTAGTCCCAAACCCGTGGATATTAAACACGATTTCTGTAACGAAGTAAACCGAACAGAGGAAGAAACTAGCTGTGGTTAGCTGCAGTACCGTTCCCGTGATCTTCCTGTTCTGCCCCCGTGTAACTGTGGTAGTCCGGGTTCTCAGCAGGGATACTGAGATAAGAGCAGCACACACTACAGCGATCAGAGCCGGGATAACAAAGGGTAGTCCGAGGAGTATCATGAAGTAGATCCACCCCGAGATATCATGTGATATCAGCTCACTGCCCGTCAGGGGGTTGAGCACTAGAAACACCACGCTGTACATCAGATCCCCGGATGTTTTGGTGTGCATTACCACGCTCCGTATCTCGTATATTGACAGCACCACCCAGATTAGCGGGTATATCAGCATTACGCACTTTATGCTGAACACGTGTACTGGGTAGGTCGGCGCGACAACGTTTATTGTGCGCGTCACGCAGAGGACCAGGCTGTAGATTGTCTCGGTACGGGAGGCGACCGCGAAGATGAAACTCTCGAAGGGAACGAGGATTTCTAGGTAGTCTGTGGAGCAGTCGATGGAAGCGATGAGGATGGCGCAGTGTAGGATCGCACATCTGGGGATAGGAGAGGGTTAGTTGTCATGGTGATGGAGGGTTAGTTGTCATGAAACTGGTCTTCAAAATGGTGTCAAAGAGAACTGATGTCAAATTTATGTCAGAGAGAAGAGACGCAAAAAGTGGTGTCAAAGAGAACTGATGTTAAATTCATGTCAGAAAAGAGATGCAAAAGTGGTGTCAAAGAGAACTGATGTTAAATTTATGTCAAAGAAAAGAGATGCAAAAGTGGTGTCAAAGAGAACTGATGTTTAATTTATCAAACAGAAGAGATGCAAAAGTGGTGTCAAAGAGAACTGATGTCAAAGTGATGTCAAAGAGAATTGATGTCAAAGTGATGTCAAATGAAACTGGTTTTCAAAGTGGTGTCAAAGAGAACTGATGTAAAGTTTATGTCAAAGAGAAGATACGTAAAAAGTGGTGTCAAAGAGAACTGATGTAAAGTTTATGTCAAAGAGAAGCGATACAAAAAGTGGTGTCAAAGGAACTAGTGTCAAAGAGAAGTGGTGTCAAAAACACCTGGTGTCAAAGTACTCATATTCCTATTGAGCAATCCAGTACTGAGTTGTATCTGTAGATGATGTGCTGGATATTGTTGTTCTTGCCTCGGTAAAACAGGTAGATCATAATGTTCATCGCCACACTGAAAAATAATTAGTTTTAAAATCAATTTATAAAAAAACAACACGTTCAATAAAGCTCTGTTTTCAATCAATAAGTATCATTAATTTGTCTCAGTAAATCCAATATGTAGTAAACATCACAATTGATGTATGGGGGGGGGGGGAGGTAAGTCAAACTTGGGCAAGAAATAGAATTATTTGCCAAAATTTGCCTTATTCCCCTGATGTAAGACATAAAAATGTAGCAAGACACATCAAAATCTAATAAATATAACCCATTGATTAAACATAAGTCATTGATTATTTGATTAAACATAATTACAATATCAAACCTGCACATTCCTAGACAGGCAGTAAGACACATGATGGTCTCAGTAAATCCGATATGTAGCAAACATCACAATTGATGTAAGGGGGGGGGGGGGGGGGGCAAGGCATTAAGGCAAACGCTTCTTTGACAAGTTTGCCAAAATGGGAATTACTTGCCAAAATTTGCCTTATTCCCCCCCCTACCCCCCTGATGTAAGACATGTTGCAAGAACTGTATCAAGAACTGTATCAAAATCTAATAAATATTACCCATAATAAGACATTAATAATTAATTATTAAACATTATTAAAATCATACCTGCACATTCCTAGACAGGCAGTAAGACACATGATGGTCGTGTTGAAGTTCTTATCTGACAGGAAGGTTAGGAGAGTGACGGGGGAGGTGGAGTTGAAGGCGAAGGGGGTGTTCGTACTGACCATACTGTCCTATTAAGAGGGTGAGAGGGTTAGTATTTATGTGAGGGGGTGTTTGTACTGACCATACTGTCCTATTAGAGGGGGGAGGGTTAGTATTTATAGGTTAGGGGGTGTTCGTACTGACCATACTGTCCTATTAGAGGTGGGAGGGTTAGTATTTATAGGTTAATTATTAAGTTATTAGATGAAGGGGGTGTTCGTACTGACCATACTGTCCTATTAGAGGGGGGAGGGTTAGTATTTATAGGTTATTCATTAAGTTATTAGAAAGAAGATAAAAGGGGGTGTTAGTACTGACCATACTGTCCTATTTAAGGTGGGAGGGTTAGTATTTATATGTTGGGGGGTGTTTGTACTTTGTACTGACCATACTGTCCTATTTAAGGTGGGAGGGTTAGTTATAAGGTTACTTATTAGAACTAAGATGAAGGGGGTGTTCGTACTGACCATACTGTCCTATTTAAGGTGGGAGGGTTAGTTATTAGGTTAGGGGGTGTTTGTACTGATCATACTGTCCTTTTAAATAGTGAGAGGGTTAGTTATTAGGTTTTTTATTAAGTTATTAGAAAGAAGATAATAGGGGGTGTTTGTACTGACCATACTGTCCTATTAGAGGTGGGAGGGTTAGTATTTATAGGTTATTCATTAAGTTATTAGAAAGAAGATAAAAGGGGGTGTTAGTACTGACCATACTGTCCTATTTAAGGTGGGAGGGTTAGTATTTATATGTTGGGGGGTGTTTGTACTTTGTACTGACCATACTGTCCTATTTAAGGTGGGAGGGTTAGTATTTAAATAGGTTAGGGGGTGTTCGTACTGACCATACTGTCCTTTTAAATAGTGAGTGGGTTAGTTAATGTGGTATCCTATTTCATGATTGGAGGGCAAGCATTTTATATGGTGTGGATTAAAATTACCGGCAGCCAATAAGGTTAACTATATTGAACAATCACCGTGCAATCATCGTGCAAGTTGACGGTCAATTACTAGCACATGTGATTGAAAGACAGGCAGGTTGGCATAACTGGCGTGGTGCCAATGATATGTTAATATTCAGGTGTAATTAAGAATATTGGATCAAGCACAAGCTGTTTATAGACTCAATTTCAATCATATTCTCGATATTTGCTGAACTTGCATACTGGTGTATATTGACAAGTGATATAGTGGAGCTGTGATTGACTTGATCCTGGAATTGATCCAGAGAGAAAGGGGGGAATACGAAATTGCTAAATTGAAAGAAAGTTTATAATATAGGGAAATTAGAAATAGAGAATATGGAAAATGAAGAAAGAAATTCTGGGTGAAATCTTTTAACTAAGTTTTTATGATTCATCTCAAGAAAACTCAAAGTGATGGTAATAAGTAGCGTTGCAAAATTCATTAAAACCACACCTTAAAAGTAAACGCAATGGTCTAGATTACCAAGAATCGCTTTAAAACTTGGGAAACTTTACGACCGCTTAATAATCACTCTCATGTGTGTCTAGCAGTTAATGGAAATCAAAGCAATCTTCCCGCACAAGAGAAAAAGGCGGTTAAGATGAAGTCATTATAATAGCACGGTGTAGTAAGTTGAAGACGTTGAACCGCCTATTTTTCGCTCAAGCGGTTTGGTTAGTACTATTTAAAGCCTATAAATGGCTTTTTACTTATCTACTTAACGCCGTAAACGTGGAGATAAACAACTTGCAAGTGTTAGGAGTTTCGTGTAGTTAGATTGGTTTGAGGAAAACTTGCACGGCGTAAAGAAAGTATAAAGACCCATTTAAAAGATCGAGAGTGGGGGACTCACTCACTCAAGTCAACTTTGATAGCAACTCAAAGTGCTTTAAGAGTCTTTATTCACAAGCGGTGGAAAGTAGTGCCCCAATTAAGGTGTCCGCAAGGTAATCAAACAGTCTACAATTATAAAACTTTCTAAATATTGCCAGGGGCTCTTTAAAACTTTGAATAGCCCTGGTGACGCCAGGTCATGTGATCAATCTAGACAATAGATTAAGAGGGACTGATTTCAAGCACCGGACTCACAATGATTGGGTATTTCTCTGCAACTTGGATATTCCATTATTCCAACTTCCAAGTAGCACAAAAATACCGGATATAACAAAATACAGAATATTCTTAATGGAATATATATCGCAATATCCGCATCAACGTTAAATTTGTTTAACATACCACCACGTGAAACGAATCAAATTCTTTCAAAATGATTTTCACATTTATCAACGGGGTAGGTCAAAATTGACCATAGTTTGTGATAATGAATTCAAAAAAATGAAATACCCAATATAGTCTGATGAGACTTAAAAACACAAAGAGATTGGAGTTGTTTTATAGTTTGATGCTTCTAAATGTCGAGGCTTTCGACATCTAGAAACAAATGGGGTGCACTATCAAATAGGGTGCGCTAATATTTATGTGCATGGATAAAGAAATAAGGCACAAGCTATATTGCAAACACATGCTTGTTTGCAATATAGCTTGTGCCTTATTTCTTTCTTTATGCACATAAATATGAGCTGCACCCTATTTGACAGAGTAAAATATGTCGACATCTGACATCTGACAACATAAAACAACACCCATCTCTTTGTGTTGCTAAGTCTTATCAGACTTCTTGAGAAGCATTTGAGATGCTGCTGACCTCTCTGCAACGCAGAACAACGAGAGCTGGTTAAGTGGTAGGTAGGAAAGCAAATACTGAGGATTTCATAACACCGAAAGTAAGTGATTGAAATGAGTGATTTGCATTTTAAATGCAAAGTTAACATTTTCATGAGCAATTTACGAGTAATTTATATTTAGAAAGCCACCCTTTTATATGCTGTTGACCGGAAACAACACAGACTATAAAAAAGTATTCATTAAATAAATAAGTATATATTCATTAAATCCCAATAAAACTTTTAATGAGATATTCCCCCGGTAACTAATGGAGTTCAACCAAACACTGAGTCTAGCCGGTGTTTCATTGGTTAGTGGTTAATGAATTCCAGCTCAGTTCAACAGCGCAGTGGTTAATGAATTCATTCCAGCTCAGTTCAACAGCGCGTGCTATTAAAGCTCTCTCACGAGAAATATAGGCGGTTGGACAACAGCTCACAATGACAACAGTTCACTCTGACAACAGATCACTCTGACAACAGCTCACAATGACAACAGTTCACTCTGACAACAGCTCACAATGACAACAGATCACTCTGACAACAGCTCAGTAACTCACAATGAGAACAGCTCAGAAGCTCACTCTGACAACAGCTCAGTAGCTCACAATGACAGCAGTACGTCAGTACACTCTGACAACAGATCCCTCTGACAACAGCTCGCATTGGCAACAGCTCACAATGACTATATAGTTCACTCTGACAACAGCTCACAATGTCAACAGCTCACTCTGACAACAGATCACTCTGACAACAGCTCACTCTGACAACAGCTCGGTAGCTCACAATGACAGCAGTACGTCAGTACACTCTGACAACAGATCACTCTGACAACAGCTCATTCTAACAACATTTCACTCTGACAACAGCTCAGAAGCTCACAATGACAGCAGTACGTCGGTACACTCTGACAACAGATCACTCTGACAACAGCTCATTCTAACAACATTTCACTCTGACAACAGCTCAGAAGCTCACAATGACAACACACTGACACACCATGACAACACTGATAACCCACCAGATAGAGTTAGCTGCGATAGTGTACATGTAGCACCACCAAGTCAGCACCCCGTTGTCATCAATACCAACGTAGTTAGCGTTGAGGATTCCCATTCCTTACCAAAAATCGCAATAGAGTTATCAGATGTCGCTTACAGCCACGTTCAGGATGAAAAAATTCTGAAAATGTAACCAATTACACAGTGTAATCAATTACACAGGAGTGATCAATTACACAGGTGTGATCAGTTACACTGATTAAATCTGCATAACTTCTCAGATTTAATCAATAACAAGGATTTCAAAGTGAGAAGGTATTTTGTTTAATGAATTTGACGCACGGGCCACTATATTGAATTTCGATATTTCAATGTGATTTGTTTGCTATAAAATCGAAATATGCGAAGCCGCGCAATCGAAATCGTACCGAACCTAAAAACGCACCAATTCAGCACTGTTAAGTGTAAGGCAACTTAACTGCCTCAAGTTCAGCACTGTAAATATTTGCAGTGTAAGGTTTTACCTGGCAGTAGGGCAGCTTGACGTGGAAGATAAGGCAGTAGATAGTGAAGGTACTCATGATGGTTCCAATAACTCCGATACAGAACAAACACGTGCCCTGAAACACAAGGAAATGTTTTGTGAGAGAACAGAATCGGTGAAAATGATAAGGAATCGGTCAGACTATAAATCGAAGTAACCTTCAAGTTGAACCAATACACAAGTGGAAAGCCTGTATGAGTGGTGAAATGGTCAAAATAAAGTCATTTATTCAAGAACGCTTATCTAAATCTTGACTCACGTTAGTTGATATACCGTTATTAAATCAGTATCACGCACGTACAAATCGCGATCGCACGTACAAATCGTGGTAATCTGGAAATTTCAAAATGCGTGCTAAGCACATCTATAACAAGTTATACTCACATTTGCCACGAGAAAGGCACAAGTCTCAGTGATATTGGTGTCAAGACAGACACTGTCGTCAATGTTATACCCCATACTTCTCAAAAAAGTGTAGTACGATTAGATAAATATTTAGCAAATTAACTTGGCAATACTTAAACGGTTTTATAACTATCAGTTTTCCACGCAACATTAAGAATGCCCAATCAATAACAGTTGACAATAACAGAGCAACAAAAACAACAAAGCCTCCTATTCCGTCCACAAAGAAAAGAATTCTTCAATTATAATCTGGATCTAAAAGTGGTATCCTATTACAATTCAAATTTCGGCAGCACCTACGAAACCACTAAAAGCTCCTATAATTCTACTCATGTTAAGATTAACGCAGAAATATCGCTTGCATTGGCTGAGATTGATCGAGAATGAGGTGAGCACTATGTATTACATCATGTACCATCAGGTGATCAGTACAAATTACTAAAAAAGGATATTACGTAATCATAGAACCCTCTGTCGTTCTCGGAAAATATCCCGAAATAGTCCCGATAGGGCAAAAGGCACGTGTCTACGTAAAAATATTATTAATGCTCTGATTAATATTGGACATGAGACCTGCAAATGAGACTGACGCTGATTGCATTTCTAAACTGACATATCGGAACTGATAGATCTAGTTATATCCAACACCAGAAAGAAGAAACGCCCCTCGAATGATAAATAAATGGAACGAGTTAAGAATATCGGGTGCTTATAAGTCCGCTACACTTCCCAGGAAATCACGGGTTTGATGGGTACAGTCACGTGATGAATAGGTCCCATGGTAGGAATGCCTGGATATGTCACGTGATCGAATATGTCACGTGAAATTCTTATCAGTTACTCTTTATTCAACTTGAAATGAACTAGAAGGAATCTATTCTTTAGGAATTTACTTAGGAATGGAATGTATTCTGGTCTACATAAGTCTACCTCAATATATAAATGATAACGTCAACATTCGATCTGCCTACTCAATGAATCAATTTAAGGGAAGGAACGCCTTTCACAAGAGTCCTAACTCAATCTACTCAGTCAGTGCACAGAATAGTGTAGAAATATCTCGGATCTGTGGTACGTGACAGCAACTTCACATGTTTCACATTACCATGGTTACAACTATGTTCTCATGGTTACAACCATGTTCTCATGGTTACTATGTTCTTATCTCATCTGTAAATATAACCATGATATGAAATAACTTCTGTAACCGAATGTTTTTATAAAAAGTAAAAAAACAGACCCTGAAACCTGTGAGTTGAGTACTAGACCAGTATTAACTCATTAAGTAGGGATCTTGTAAAACAGTATCATACTCATAGTTCAATAGAATCAAACAGACATGCAGTACTCAGTAAAAAGTCACATGAAGGTTCCAGTCAGACGTGGGAATTCTTTAAATTCTTGGTAGGAATTTTTCCGAAAATCGGAATGATAATAGTTTGCGATATCATATAATAATATCGGTTTGAAGGATCTCAAACGGCAGATATATGTGATTTAACATTACCGTTATTCAAAACTCGAAAGGTGATGTTTGTTGGAGGGAAAGATAAGATAAAGAATGAAATAAAATTTGTGTATATTTTAATTTTTCCGATTCCTAGAGGTGGGGGAATTGATAATATTATTTCAAATCGAAGTTTATAATTTATTATCAAGTTACGCAATAAAATCCTCACTTGTCTAAAACGAATAAAATCAGATAACCAAAATCAAAGCTTTAAAACATATCTGTAAACTAAATCAGCAATAATTTAATATATTCAATATAATGAAATAAATTAAAAACATAAAATATTCTAGCTCTACATAAATCAAACAATAAATCAAGCAAGCGCAACAAATATAATTGAATAATGATTTGAATGGAGAAATCAAATAATTTACTTAAAAATAAGTAATTCGATTAATAATGTACCCATACTTTGGATTTAGATGATTCAGAAAATTTAAGCAATTGAATTATTAAAAACACTTCCAATTCTAATCAGAAGTTGAATTTGACTCCCATTAATATACAGCAATGTCGGATTAAGAAACTGCCAAAATTGAAATATAAAGCTTTTAAATCGCTGTGTCAGATTAAAATACTGAAAATTGAAAATCAGTTTTAAAATTATATGAAGCACCTGTTTGCCTGGGTGATTTCATACTGGCTATGCGTGAAACAGACCTAAAATATCAGATAAATCATAAATTGATTAAGATATCAGAAATTTTACAAACGAGATAAAAATATTTGATCATTTTCTAAATAATCTCAAAGTGATGAAGGACTGTATTATGAAGTATAATTTTAATTACGTGTCCTGCATCAAATTTACCTTATGGCAAATAATTCTAAATTCTTAGCTCTTGTTCTCGTATCATCGATATCTAGCCAGAAAATTGGCAAGGTTCTGAAAACAATACGTTGAAGTATTATAAATTGTAAAACTTGAAATCTGGCTACGGACTTTCAACTTCAATTCTAAGTATAGGTAAAACTCAAATCTACAGCAATCTGACAACATGCGAAGTCAGAAAATACGTCTATACGCCGCGTTCTGTAAGCCGCGCATACAAAAGACAAGCATACTGTTCTAACAGCCCATGTGAGGGATGGTTCACAAATTATTACATAATCGGGGCTTCAAAAGATTACGCTACAAAAATCAAACAACTGTGATGTTAACTTGATTACAGGCTGGGGGTTAAAAGTCCCGAAAATTGATATAGTGAAGTGTGAACGACCCTCTTTATGAAGTTTAAAAAGTGTACTATGTACGTATGTACATTGTACATCAGTTAATTAAAGCTACATTCTTCAATTAGATCTATTTTGTTATAACTTCAATCAAACATCAATTTATGAAATCATCAAAATATGCTTGGACCACCAAGCTTCAATCATTATTCAGCTGACGACATGAATCGCATGATTTTCGAAAGCTTCTGACATTTAAATCTTAAAATGTATCATTCAATTCAACGTTCCTCAACTTTCCTAATCCTACTTCAAGAGTATAAGTTCTTGTTCAGTCCATCATTGAGATAATACTATGTCTCATGTCGTATGTCATCTGAAACCTGTTCAGAGTTCGCTTATCTTCAAGTGTACGGAACCTGTTCAGAGTTCGCTTATCTTCAAGTTCACAGCCAGGTAGAGCTTATTCTGGTGTATCTGGTACACGTCGTTCCGTGGCAGGATCTTACGGATTTCTTCTGAGTCAACCGGCGTCCCAGTGGTCTTCTTATCTGGATGTGAAA
This sequence comes from Beroe forskalii, assembly GCA_011033025.1. Lineage (NCBI taxonomy): Eukaryota > Metazoa > Ctenophora > Nuda > Beroida > Beroidae > Beroe > Beroe forskalii. The sequence continues at coordinate 230,040 of WFMF01000225.1, forward strand.
CCTGGGTTAGACGAAGTTTATTAATCCATTTCATGCCTACGTTTCATGAATTTAACTAAATTTCATGCATTTAATGATTTTTTTGTTTTGTTTTTTAATGATTTTTCATTGATTTAGGTTTCAATGCATTCATGTAGGCTTCAAGCATTAAACGGTATTCCAAGCATTCCTTGATCTATAATATATTCAATGTGAAAAAATATCGGTGAGAATGGTACTCGCTTTCATATGCAGTAGTATAAAAGCTCAAGAACTATAGAACTGCACTCCAAGCCGAATAAAATAGATAATGGCAGCTCAATAAAAGGAGTAACAATCAAGGCCTTGCAAGAATATCTTGGAATACTGCTGGTTTAGAAGCAAATATTTGGGATATTTGGTGGTATGCATAACTAGGGGACCTCTTATGGTTATAAAAGTTTTGCTTTATGCTTAAGGAAAATGCCTTATAATACATGCTTTGCCTTATGCATATAGCAATTGCTTTATGCATAGTTACGTTGATGCATTCTAAGGAAGTATGGAGTATAGAAGGTGCCTATTTCACTTCTACTTTAAAAGGGATGTATATTTCAAGGTACCTCACCTTTAGACATTGAGAGCGTAGACCTCAAGTAATCCTCAAAGGCTCCCCTGTAAACAAGATGACAGGTTTTATGAAGGGAGTTCAGGAACACCGATATATTTGTAAAGTACAGCACGTAAAACTCCGCTTTGAGTAGCTTAGTCCCAAAACCCGTGGATATTTTCTTGATTTCGCAACGAATACACTGAACAAGAAACCAGCGTGGTGTTTTCGCCAGCACAGAACCGTTCCCATGATCTTCCTGTTCTGACCCATATGTTTGTGTAGTCCGGGTTCTCAGCAGGGACACTGAGATAAAGAGGCCGCACTACGAGCGATAAACCGGCCGGTATCGGGGAGTATCATGGTAGATCCCCCCGAGAATCATGGATATCAGCTACGCCCGTCAGCGGTTTAAACACTGAAACACCCCCTTTTCAGATCTCGGATGTTTTGGTGTTTACCCCCCCTATCTTTTTAAAACCACCCCCCAGTTGGGGGGGGTTACACAGACACATTTAATCCCAACATTATGGGGAAAGCGGCCGACAACGTTTTTGGCTAGAAGGCCATGGGGCCGGGGAGGCGACTGCAAAATGAAACCTCGAAGGGCAGTTTTCCGAAAAATCTTTGAAAGCGATGGAGGGATGAGATGGCACAGTGGGATCCAAATCGGGGGAGGGGGAGGTTAGTTAGGGAAAAAGGAGGGAAAAGTTGGCGGTAATTAAAGGGGGTTAGTTGGCATGAAACGGTTTTTCAAAGGGGTGTCAAGAGAACTGTTTTAAATTTATGTCAAAGAAAGGTATAAAAAAGTGGTCTCAAAGAGAACTGATGTTATATGTCAAAAAAGGGAATTAAAGTGGGAAAAGAAACTGTGTAAAAGGAAGTGTCAAAAAAAAAGGATGCAAAAGGGGAAAAAGGAGGGGTTTTTAAAAGAAATCAAAGAACGGTTAAAAGAGTGGTTAAAAAGTGTTTCAAAGGGGTTCAAAAGGGTGTCAAGAGGGGGTTTCAAAGAGCATTGCAAGGAAGGGTGTGAAAGTGGTGTAAAAGCCACATTCTTTTGGGGCAACCCAGTACGGTTTTGTATCTGAGATATATTGAATATTGTTTTTTTTAAAACAGGGATCAATTTCATCAAAATTGAAAAAAAATTTTTTAAACAAACTAAAAAAACAACCCAGTGTTTTTTCAACCAAAAAATCAGATTTCATAAATAATATGTCCAAAACACAATTAGAGGGGGGAAATCAAAGAAAAAAAATTTTTAAAAATTTTTTCCTATAAAATAATATGTAAAGAATATTTAAAATCTTAAAAATTATTAAATTAAAATAGTTTGATTTTGATTAAACTAAATATAATTAAAATCATCCCCATTCCCCAAGACAGGCTAGCCTGATGGTTTTTTAAAGTTTTATCTGACGGGAAGGGGAGGGGGTGGGGGGGGTGGAGTTAAAAGGGGGGGTTTTGTATGACCTACTCCCCCATTAGAGGGGGGTTTTGAAATTGGGTTGGGGGATTGTTCCTATTCCCAAAAGGGGGGAGGTTGTTTTATGTGAGGTTCACACCATCCACAAAAAGGGCCCCAAACTAAAAGTTCTATTTCATGATTGGGGGCAAGTTTATTAGGGTTTGGGAAAAAATGGGCAGCCAATTAGATTAACTATATTGAACAATCACAGTGCAATCATCGTGCAAGTTGACGGTCAATTACTAGCACATGTGATTGAGAGACAAGCAGAATGGCGTAACTGGCGTAGAGCCAATAATATGCTAATTATATGCAGTTGTAATTTAGAATATTGGATCCAGCACAAGCTGTTTATAGACTCAATTTCAATCATATTCTCGATATTTGCTGAACTTGCATACTGGTGTATATTGACAAGTGATATAGTGGAGCTGTGATTGACTTGATCCTGGAATTGATCCAGAGAGAAAGGGGGGGAATACGAAATTGCTAAATTGAAAGAAAGTTTATAATATAGGGAAATTAGAAATAGAGAATATGGAAAATGAAGAAAGAAATTCTGGGTGAAATCTTTTAACTAAGTTTTTATGATTCATCTCAAGAAAACTCAAAGTGATGGTAATAAGTAGCGTTGCAAAATTCATTAAAACCACACCTTAACCCATATTCTCCCGAACCTCGAAAACGTCAATCTTTTGAGCTGATTTTTTGTCTGAAGACTAGTATAACCCTAACTAAGGTTTGAGGAAAGTTTTGAGCCCCAACCATCTTCTGCACGTGCGCGGCGGCCCGTACTATATATAGGACGTTATTTGAAAAATACCCGTAGCTGTACTATATAAAGGACATTATTTCAAAAATGATGTACTATATATAGTACGGGTCTCATAAAACGTAGTAGGAGTCAATAAGTGGACAATCCGGGCGAAATTTACAGATGTTTTCAAACATATTGAAGGAAAAACTGGAGCAAAACTTATTTTGGTCCTATGAAAGTGTACAAATGACTCTGACTCCTGGCAACCCTCTACTGACCCCTGATGAACCTCTCCCTGACCCCTTGGTTAACCTCTCCTGACCCTTAGTTAACGCTCCCTGACCCCCTTGGTTAACCTCTCCTGACCCCTTGGTTAACCTCTCCTGACCCCTTGGTTAACCTCTCCTGACCCCTTGGTTAACCAGCTCCTGACCCCTTGGTTAACCTCTCCTGACCCCTTGGTTAACCTCTCCTGACCCCTTGGTTACTCTCTCTGACCCCTTGCTAACCTCTCCTGACCCCTTGGTTAACCTCTCCTGACCCCCTTGGTCGCTGGTCCCTCTGGTCCTTGGTTAACCTCTCCTGACCCCTTGGTTAACCTCTCTTGATCCCTTGGTTAACCTCTCCTGACCCCCTTGGTTAACCTCTCTTTGACCCCTTGGTTTTTAACCTCTCCTGACCCCTTGGTTAACCTCTCCCTGACCCCTTAAGTTGGCACCTCTTGACCCCTGGTTAACCCCTTGGTTAACACCCCCTACACCCTCTCCTGATCCCCTTGGTTAACCTCTCTTGATCCCCCTTGGTTAACCTCTCTGACCCCTTGGTTAACCTCTCCTGACCCCTTGGTTAACCTCCTCCTGACCCCTTGGTTAACCTCTGACCCCTTGGTTAACCTCTCCTGACCCCTTGGTTAACCTCTCCTGACCCCTTGGTCAACCTCTCCTGACCCTTGTCAACCCCTGACCCTTGGTCAACCTCTCCTGACCCCCTTGGTTAACCTCTCCTGACCTATGAAAGTGTACCAATGGCTAAATAAATGGACAAGACGTGTTGATAAGCGATTGAAAATGGTCAGTTTAAATAGTGATCAGACGGTGGTCAAGAGGGATCAAAGTTGGGGTTTGTATACACGTACTAGTTCATGTTTTGCACGGCATTTAAATTAATCATTCAGTAACTTTTAACTTGGAGGAGGAAGTTGATATAATTTCCTGTAAAATGCAGCAGTTCAAATAGACGCCAGGAATTTGCGAGGTGATGTCCAGTGGCCCCTACATGCTGGCAATTACAGTGTCCTTATCCATTGAAACGAGGCTCAATCAATGCGAATATTACCACAATATGATAGATGTAGACACCACTTGGTAGAATGTAAACTGTTTTTCATACATGTTGATTCCTGGGCAAAATAGACTCCGCTGGTGGACTGAGGAGTTCGTTATGAACTATTTTTCGCTAATGTAGAGCACATGCATGATATAGGAGCAGAGTTAACTTGCGGAGCAAATTCTGCAAGCAACTTCCATCAGTAGAATTGATTGACGGACTAAAACTCCACTACAGGCTTTACTCCATGGTGGTTTTTTACTCTGCAGCAAACTTTTTTTGGTGCTAAAGGCCCAATCAAGTCCACCAAACATATTTAAGTGAGCTTTAGCCGAGTCTGTTGAGGCTTATATGTCGAGATACGTGCTATATGTAGAGCATTATTCAGAAATTGATGTCCTACATATAGTACGTGCTATATTTAGGACATGAATTTTCATATAATGTCCTACTTATAGGACGTACCAGATATAGTACGTCTATTTTCAAATAACGTACTATATATAGTACACTCAATTATGCATGAATTTTATGCAATTATGCATTTCTTATATACAAAATTTAACCGCCCATAATTATTTGCACATGCCTTGGCTATCGATAACAGGTAAAAACAAGATTCATGCTGGTTCAAATTTTGGGAAATATCACGCTAGGTCATGTTAATTGGAAATCATGAAAATTGTACCACTTTCTATGCATATATCATGCATTCAAAAAATAACCATGCATTCAGGTTTGTTTCTACGACCCAATACATCCTTCAGGCATGCAGTGCAAAAGAAATTGAGTAAAAATAACGTTTCTCTGCAAAATGAGGCTTCTATATAGTACCTGTCCTATATATAGGACAATGGGAGAATATGGGTTAAAAGTAAACGCAATGGTCTAGATTACCAAGAATCGCTTTAAAACTTGGGAAACTTTACGACCGCTTAATAATCACTCTCATGTGTGTCTAGCAGTTAATGGAAATCAAAGCAATCTTCCCGCACAAGAGAAAAAGGCGGTTAAGATGAAGTCATTATAATAGCACGGTGTAGTAAGTTGAAGACGTTGAACCGCCTACGTTTCGCTCGCGCGGTTTGGTTAGTACTATTTAAAGCCTATAAAGGGCTATTTACTTATCTACTTAACGCCGTAAACGTGGAGATAAACAACTTGCAAGTGTTAGCAGTGTCGCGTAGTTAGATTGATTTGAGGAACACTTGCACGGCGTAAAGAAAGTATAAAGACCCATTTAAAAGAGTGAGAGTGGGGGGACTCAAGTCAACTTTAATAGCAACTCAAAGTGCTTTAAGAGTCTTTAATTACAAGCGGTGGAAAGTAGTGCCCCAATTAAGGTGTCCGCAAGGTAATCAAACGGTCTGCAATAAAACTTTCTAAAGATTGCAAGGGGCTCTTTAAAACTTTAAATAGACCTGGTGACATCAGGTCATGTGATCATTCTAGACAATAAATTAGGAGGGACTGATTTTAAGCACTGGACTCACTATGATTGGATATTTCTCTGCAACTTGGATATTCCAAGTAGCACAAAAATACAGAATATCACAAAATACAGAATATCATAAAAATGGAATATATAATATCGAAGGATCCGCATCAACGTGAAATTTGTATAATCTATCACGATGTGAAACGAATCAAATTCTTTCAAATTGATTTTCAAATTTATCAACGGGGTTGGTCAAGATTGACCATAGTTTGTGATAATGAATTCAAATAAATGAAATACCCAATATAGTCTGATGAGACTTAAAAACACAAAGAGATTGGAGTTGTTTTATGCTTCTAAATGTCGAGGCTTTCGACATCTAGAAACAAATAGGGTGCACTATCAAATAGGGTGCGCTAATATTTATGCGCATGGATAAAGAAATAAGGCACAAGCTGAATTGCAAACAAGCATTGCTATATTGCAAACACGCAATATAGCAAACACGCAAGCTTGTGCCTTATTTCTTTATTTATGCACATAAATATTAGCTGCACCCTATTTGACAGAGTAGAATATGTCAAAAAGCCTCGACATCTGACAACATAAAACAACACCCATCTATTTGACGTGTTGTTAAGTCTAATCAGAGTTCTTCAGAAGCATTTGAGATGCTGCTGACCTCTCTGCAATGCAGAAAAAGCAAATACTGAGGATTCCATAACACCGAAGGTAAGTGATTGAAATGAATGATTTGTTAACATTTTTATGAGCAATTTAAGAGTAATTTATATTTAGAAAGCCACCCTTTTATATGCTGTTGACCGGAAACAACACAGACTATAAAAAAGTATTCATTAAATAAATAAGTATATATTCATTAAATCCCAATAAAACTTTTAATGAGATATTCCCCCGGGGAGCTAATGGAGTTCAAACAAACACCGAGTCTAGCCGGTGTTTCATTGGTTAGTGGTTAATGAATTCCAGCTCAGTTCAACAGCGCGTGCTATTAAAGTTCCCTCACGAGAAATATAGGCGGTTGTTATGACGTCATTAAAAGAGCGCAATGCAGTTAGTTGAACCGCCTATTTTTCGAGCGTGGCGTTTAGTCAGGCAATATATCAGACAGCAGAGGTTGAGTTCAGTATCAGTACTTAAAACGGCGAATCTGTGACGTCACCCACGACTATTCCTCAAATACGCCGTAATACTATCTTTACCGTAAAATGCATATGTTTTTTTGTGATTGGAAATAACATGGGGGCTGAAAAAGCACACGTCTGAGAAGATCAACTATGATTAAAGTGGGCCAACTGGAACATATACTCATATATTATCGGAGTACGTGAAACTGTATAGACAATCTCTAGTACAGAATAAAAGCGTCAAATTGGTTTTAAAGTGGTTCTTTTTTGTCTGGATTATAAGAATATCGGATGAATATGTAATACCAATCAGGGAAAATAAAGTGGTATGATTCTCCAGTATATCACACCATTCTACTCTGCACCCATACGAGATCACAGCGCAATATGGGAGAAAATAGAATCATGGTTTCTCCAGAAATATTCCTCAGAATTATTCAAGATATGATATTGTTGTCTTAATTTCTCTAAAGTGCTTCGTCAGGAGTATGGATACCATTACTCCATTATTCGGTGGTGATATAAAGTGGAAAAACTGTGGGAATTGGTCGAGAATTAGTCAAATCGCTTAAAAAAGTAAAATTCCTGAGGATTTCCTAAATAAGGTGGGTTTATTGAACAAGCAGCAGGAAGAAACTCGGCAAAAAAATTAAAAAATTAAAAAAAAGAAAAAAGAAGCTCGGCTAAAAAAGAGAAAATTATGGGCAAAGAAATCAAAGAATATAAAATGAAGAGAAAGATGGATAGAATGGGACCATTAGAAATTCATTAGAAACGCAGCATTAAATCATTAAATCACGATTCCAAAGCTCGGAGTTGCGTCACATGCACCAATTCAAAAGTCACGTGTTGCATTGCTTTCTTCTAAGACAGAAAAAAAAGCTCCCACGCTTTTGACGCTAGAATGAAAATAACCAAGATTTTCGCAAAAAAAACAAGTAGAAGCTCATACTTTGAAAAGCAATGTATTGATTTTGGAAAAATACCAGAATATTATCTACAAAGAAAATTCTTGCTTATTGTCGAATATCAAGATGAGTGAAATTGAAGTGAGAAACTTTTCAATCATCATGAGTGAATGAGTGAGTCACTGAATCAGAGGTGTACTTATCTCCTACTTGCAAAAAACAATCATAGATGATCAATTTGTACAAAAGGGAGACCAAGAAAATTGGTAAATTGCTAGAAATTGGCGACAAAAATTCACGCAATTCTCAACTTTGAAGTCACTCTCCACTATATTGAATCAAATCAGAGGGCGGATTGGCTACAAAATATTTGGGAACGAGGACCGTAATGACGGGGACGAAATAAAATGCAGATTTTTATAGTTTCGAAGGAACCTTTTGAATTTTCTGAGAAAGTCGCTGTAATGAGTTTCAATGAATAAAAGAAATATCATTTTATGCAATGCAATAATGCATTATGGTATTTCAAAAAGGCCAATAGTCAATATTTCGCCATTTTAATTTTCCCAAGAAATTCTTTATATCTTTGAGTTGCCCACCGCTATGGGAGACATAAAAGAACAATCTGAAACGGTTCAATTGTAGCAGAGCGTACGCCGTACGGGGTTTTTCCACAAAGGCCGATTTCTTTTCAGTGATTTCTTATTTCAAGATACTGTAAGATATCTTGAAATGCGAAACCGCGCTACTACAATTACAAAGTTTCAGATTAATCCTTTTGTGTTTTAAAAACGTAAGAGAAACTGAAAGATATATTTATATATCACTCAGTTTCTCAGAAAAGCCTTATAAGGCTTTTCTGGAGAAAGTGACAATGGCGAAATATTGAGCTCTGAAACTTGACGGTCTGAAATTATGAAACGCTAAATATTTCTAAAAGTGAGTGGAAACAATATAGAGAGCTTTCTCAGCTCCAACTCACATCTATTGACTATTATAATGATTTCAGGAGACACATGGATCGATCGATAAAACGCGTTAAAATACTACAGTATACTTTCAACAGAAATTTTATCAATTCCTTCATCGATCAATACATGTGCAAATATATGGGTTTTAATCAAAAGTCGCGTTTAGTTTAACGAGGATTTACTTTTATTGAGTGATATAAGAACAATCTTGAGGACTGACTGAACAAACTCCACTTTAAGACTGCTATCTTGACTTAGTGATCTTGAGAAATATCGAACTCTTATAATTAGACCGTCTCCCTAAAATACACAGAATGACGGTATGTGACAGCTCAAGAGATTAAAGTTTAAACGAAATCACTGATACAAGAGAATATTATAATCAGAAGCAATCAATAATCTTGTGATTATCGTCGTCAGCTGAGAGTGGAGTAAGGAGCGGTGTTTAAATATGAGTGATTGAGAAGGAGGGTTAGGGGTGTCGGGTGGATGGTGGCATCATGATGTGACAGGTTTGACCATGTTGTGTCTGGGAAATTATTGGTCCCATGAGAAATCAAGAAATCATACCAAGGTTCGACAAAATATTATAAGGTATAAAACACAGTTCAAAGTTGCAGCGATTAGACCAAGTCATATTTCTCGGGGGTTTTAGTAAATTTTATCTAAAATATAGGTATGAATAAAATATTATCATAACAACCATAATTTGAAATTATGAATATTGCAATATCTACGATAGATATTATGTCTGCATACGGGCACACTTCGCGGCCCAGACTCAACCATCTAATTTCTACTTCTAGTTGCTCTATTAACCAGCACGGAAATGGTTATTAAGAATATAAAACACGTTCTGATGAATGCGTCTGAATGACCCCTAACCTGGCTTAAGGTAAGATATTGTGTTAATGAATTCTTCTTGAGACTATGAAATTCTCCAATTATTTGAGACATTATAAATCACCAAATCAATCATCATTATGTTGATTAAACAACATTTCTATCATTCCATCAGCATTAATAATGTCAGGATAAGACAAATAACTTTGCGACGGAGCATGTGACTGCACCACATTCATACACCTACCCCCTGCACTGGAGATTGAAGTGTTATCTTGTGCAAAAGATCAATAGGCGATTATAAGATGATGTCATTATCATAGCTCAATGTGGTGGATCTTATACTCGTACGAGGTATTATAAAGTGGTGGACTGAGTGCAATCAAGATGTGTCTTGTATGTGTTCATTGAAGTGTGCGATATTATGTACATCGTGAAATTACCCGCGATAGTGCAGGCCTTTTTGTAGCTTACAGTTGAGCAGTTGTTCGAGTTCACAGATGGATTGATAATATACTAGGCTTCGATCATTGACTCACCGAAATACATTTAATGCCATTTATTTTGTATTATCTTATTATTTAAAATCTATTTGAGGTATCCATTCCGAATACCAAACTTTCTGAAATCACTCTAATTTTAATGTTATTATAGAATATAGCATGAAATTTCGGTAATCGAACTGTTTAATCGAAATCTCTAATTATAATTCTAAAATTCTTACTTTCTTACTTTCTTTGAAAAGTTCCCAGAGATTTTCATAGCTAATAGTTGATAACATTATCTCTGACGAATGCTAAAAGCTTTTTAAATGCATTAAAACTGTTTCTTGATTTCACGTCCAGAGAGGTCAAAACGCGAAGTCAAAATAGTCTAAAATTCGTTATATTAATGCATTTTGAATATAATATGCGAATATGGTGCATAATATATTACGCCTTCGTCACGTCAAAGAGATGAGAGAGATAAAACCATTTAATCGGCAAGTAGACATTATAAAGTAGAGCCTGAATTTTAAAGAACTTGCATTTTAAATAGTGAGAGTAAATAGTGAGAGAACAGATAAGAAATGAAGAGAACTGAATAAATAGTGATAGGACAGATAAAAACTGAAGAGAACTGAATAATAACCGGAATTATAAATAGTGATAGGGCTGATAAGAACTTGCATTTTAAATACTGAGAGTAAATAGTGAGAGAACTGATAAGAACTGAAGAGAACCGAATAATAACCGGCATTATAAACAGCGGATTAGAGTGGCTGAGAGTAACGCAGTGATTCATCGAAACAGATAATAATTCATTGAAACAGATAATAAATCATCTAATCTGTGTCATTAAAGTGGGGTGAAGGTTAGAAGGTGGCCCCAGCAGATACCAAAGTGCCAAGGTGTCCCTCCTAAGAGGGCTAAATCGTCCTTTTAATGGTCGCTAGTGGTGCAAAGTAATATATTCACTTTAAAATCCATTAGCTCTCATTCCTTGGTGGAATCAATTCCAAGGAAATTTCGAACTGAAAGCTTAATTCCAATGATGTTTCAAACTTTAGAATTAATTCTCAGTGATACTTTCAACTGGAAGATAAATCTAAATGATATTTCAAAGTTGAGACAAAGTCGAGGCGGTTGCTCAATTCGAAAAGATTGTGATCGGCGCATTAAAATGCACGACAGATTGCGGGTGTTCCATTTTATATCGAACTAGGGTAGTCGACGCATTTTGTTCAGAGTATTATCAGATATCATAGAATCATTAATCCAGTAATTATCTGATGCAGTGACCATATTGTAACAGAGCCATTATAATTTAATGTTGCCAGAGAGTGGCAAGCCCCTCTACATGGTTCGTTTTCTTGTGGTTTAATATAACGCTGGGAGAGTATTATAATGGTCTGACAGGTTGCGTAAATTGTTGTTACTTAATACGTAAATAGGTCTTAGTCTTGATTTCGTGAGAAATTCAGAAATTCTTCATTTCGTGAGAAACGTTCCGTGGAATGAAAGAAATAAACAAGTGAGAAATGTCGCTATAGTAGGAAATGATATATCGTGATCAAGGCCGAAGAAGACAAAGAGGAATCAACCACGCCCAGGCCCCGTACGGTTGCTCTCATCAGGGATTGTTAGAAACGCAACTTGAAGAATTTGTTAAAATTCTGATTCTCGACCAAACTCCCCTGTCTTCTATTTCTTCTCAACTTTCTAACCAAAAGGTCAATCTGCTTCTAAGAAAGCAAAGCTAAACTCGAGATCAATTATCAATGAGATTGAGCAAAATTTCAGCAGTTCTTAAGTCTTGAGAAGCCATAAAATCATCTTAATCACATCCATAAGCTAGCTTTATCAGATCCAACATTTATTACAGATCCAACATTGATTGCATAATTGCATAAAATATTCTTCCTTTCCTGTATTATTTCAAATTAAAAGTTTTAATGTGAAATAAAATCCTAGAGCATATTGCGTGGTTTTAATCCAAAACCACGCAATATATGGTCAAGAATAGACCTGAGATGTTCTTCTTCTGCGTCCCCATGACATGTCCTTCGTATAAATACTTCTAGAGTCCTAGACGCCCTATAAGAAGGTCTTATCTAATGACTTAATCAAATGATCAACAAGCAGGTAATCGACCAAGATGGCCGCACACAGCGCAAAACACAGCAAATAATCATATGTACGGCAATAAGAAACCATGAATTAGAAGTCATATTTTGTTATGTGCTCTATGATCATATATGAGTATGGCCATGATTATAGATTGGGCGCATTTCCGGGTAAAATATATGCAACAGGAACTAGAACATAATCCATTAAATGATGGTTTAGGGCTTTGGCAGGGCGCAAAATCTTCAGATTTTTGATGAAATCCTCGCCATCTCTGGAGATAAGATAAACTCGACACATTCCGAATGACAGACCATCCTATTCCTACTGCTGTCTAGACAGAACTCTATGATGAGGTGCTGCTCTCAGGTGGCCTAAACGAGATTTAATCGAAATTATATTGGAAGGCTAATCATCGAATGAGGAGTACATTCCATAGGATGGTGATCAAGAAGTGTTGACTTAAATTGCCATTTTTGGAAATATTTCGGAGGTTTTCATCCATATATAGAAGGGCAAGTGACGTAACCCTTCAATTCAAGTACTTGTGAATGACTTTAGTTCGGTCACTTATATCGTACTATCAGCGTAGTGTAATTGTTATATCCATTGGGCTATCAGTGATGCTTGAGATGGTGATTGAAGGTACTTGATACGGGTGGTGGATGGTGGCTTACGATTTCAAATGCAATCCATCGAGTGATTTGTCGAAATATCCGATGATAATGGCATGTTTTAAAGCTTTCAGTGGAAGCTTACTTTGTTGACATTGATATTTAACGTATTTTTATCTCTAGAAATGGCGACGATTGTATTTTTGATCGTTTTGCAGTTGTTTTCCCAGATAGCAAGTAAGTTTTGAACTCAAATACAGTACCTCTCCAAAGTCATTGAAAACGAGAATCGTCAAACTATCAAATCGTCAAATGAGCCAAATGAGCAAATTGGAATTGCAAATCATTGAATTTTTGCAGCAGGATAATCAATTCTAAACGGTCATTAGGGAAAAGCCGATTCTTTAATACTTTGAAATGGATGACCTCAGATTTTCGTCTATATTTTTTGTAATACTAAACAGAAAAAAGATTGCCCCCACTCAAAATTCATATTATGCAACCTCACCCCTTTAACACTATTCAATATTCATGTAAGTCATGTAGTTACTACGTGAGGAAAAAAATCTCATTATTTTCTTGATTCTTCAATAATTTCAAAATCAAAATCCTGAGATTATCAATTCAATGCCCGGTACAATTGACTAACAGCGATACAGATTTCGATATTACAGATACGGATTTTTGTGAGGTATTTGTGCTGCCAATAACGGATACACTGGTTGCTTTTTACGAGAAATCCGCTAGTTTACAGGTAAGAAATATGAGTAACCATGGTAATTCTGAGCGTAGTTTTTATGATACCATAATTTTATTGGTTGCCATGGTAGCAGCATATTCTTTCAATTGGTTACCATGGTTGCCCAGTGTTAAGTTGGAAGTATGATCTATGAAAGTAATTATTATATGTGATTCTAAATTCATCGATAGAATGTCAAACATTCGAGATCAAACCAAACACAGAATTTCAAAGTGGGTGCTACGCTAGTTTTTATTTTTATTTTCGTAACGCTAACCCCTCACGCGTTACTAACCTCCCATACCCGCCAATGAAATAGCGTTTTGAACCAAACCGACCAATGAAATAGTGTTTCGTTATGAAACGAATAATATAGTAAAACATGACCGGAGAGATTTTCCTAATGGAGATTCGCAGCAATAAATTCGAAGTAAACATAATATTTCAGGATTTGGATTTTAATCTCATAACCCAAACGACCAAACAGTTTGTAAACAACTTTATAAACAGAAAGTTAAGGTAGATTGGATTGTGCAATCTAGTTTTACGATGGTTAAGTTGGTGGTGATTGCTATCTTGTCGGTAAATTACAAAAATTGCATATTCCATCAAATAAATCAAAATTTATCCTTATGTCACGAAGGAAGAAAAGATGGGATTCCTTCGTCAAAAAACCCAAATTTCGAATCAAATTAAATCCCCTGCAAGGTAACACAAACTGTCATGTTATACGACGCTCACGAGAAATAGGCGGGTAGGATGACGTCATTATCATATCACGATGTAGTGCGCTGATGACGTTGATCCGCCTATTTCCGAGTTGGAACTGCCCTGTTTCCGTGGAATGAAATGTTATGAAGAGTTCAGTTCTCTGTGACACTGATGAATAAATACTTAAATTGCTATAACTAGGTCGAAACTACAAAACTGAAGCAGTTATTCCTCAACGAGCATCTTTAATCAAACTTGTGCCAATTTAAGACAGGTCTGACGGTTTCATGGTCTAATACTTCTAGTTCTCTAAGACCTACATGTGTGAGCTTAGCAACACGTGTATATTTAGCATCAGGTGCCATGGTGACAGTCAGTCAATGATTAGACTTGATTCTTCGATTTTATTGGGCACGACGACGCTCCTTACCAGTCATGACGCTCCTTACATTCATGAAAACCATGCTAATCATCATGGCGGAAAACCTTATCAACATTACAACCCACATAATTACAAATTAACATAGCGAATCTTATTTACAAACTAACGCACTTAAATACCCTAGCAACCCACCTTTTACCCTAGCAACCCACCTCATTACCCTAGCAACCCACCTTATTACCCTAGCAACCCATATAACCCTAACTCTGTAGGTGTACGTGTACCCGTTACCAGAGAACTGTCAAGCCATTGACAGGAACAACATAACATGGGTCAAAGTGGGGGGAAGTCTACCGATAAGCAGGTAATAATAGACTATATACACGGCCGTGTTGTTTTCGCGCGTGCTGTATACGTATAACCATCACTGATGGAGTTACGAAACCAGAGATGGAGTTATATAAACACGCGCGAAAGTCTCTCTCTAAAAACTCCATCAGTAGATTTCAAAAGTCCATCAGTAGATTTCGAAAGTCCATCTCTAGATTTTATTCAGTTCTGACACGCTGAATTACCGAATGTTACAAAAGTTAATTAATCATGCTTACACTGTTTATTTACCCTGCTTATTTACCCTGCTTATTTACCCTGTCTATTTACCCTGTTTGTTTACCCTGTTTTACCTGACCCATTTATCGTATTAAACAAAGATACACATGCAGAGTAACGAACACCAAATACCAATCAACTTCAACACATTGTAATTACTGTGTACATTTGCAAACCTTTATATGCTAGACAAGTATGTCACGTGACGTCTGCTCGTAACAAAGGTATAGAATGGAATGTGGCTGCTATACAATTGCAATTCCAAAAAGCGATGTGCACCATGAGCGGTGCCTCTTTAGTGTACACTATGTTTGGTCGGACGTGTTCAGTGTTCACATTTCGATGTATTGGTCTGTTGCTGCTGATTTATACATACTCAATTATGTTGTACTCCTACAATGATCAATCCAATGTGAGTGGATTCTTGAGAATGTGAGAAAGTGTGTGTGTGTATGTGTGTATTATTGTATTGAATATTCACTTCGTGATTGTAATTGTATCTTTTCGATTTGTCTGTACATTGATTTTGCAGAAGTTCATCGAAATGAACGTTTTGATGGATCTTTGTTGATTGCTGCTTTTTCAAAATATCTTCAAAATGTACAAATGTGAAAACTAAGATTGATAATTTAATAAGGTGTGCTGGGTGCTAAATCTGTTCATTTTATGCTTGCCGAATCGGCCGTGTATACTATATAACCACGCGCCAAGAGAGACTTTGATCTTCACATATGGCACTCACTGGCGTTTCGTACTATATGAGCAATTAGACACTCACTGCGTTTCGCGCCTAATTGTAATTCACCACGCTGCGCGTGGCGAATTGCAAAAGTCTCTCTAGTCGCGTGGTTATATAGTCTATATAACCACGCGACTAGAGAGAGACTTTGCAATTCGCCACGCGCAGCGTGGTGAATTACAATTAGGCGAACGCAGTGAGTGTCTAATTGCTCATATAGTACGAACGCCAGTGAGTGCTATATGTGTCTCTCTCTTGGCGCGTGGTTATATAGTATATACACGGCCGATTCGAAGTAAGTTTAATTTGGACAGATTTAGATCCTAGCAGGACACTTTATGAATTATTTATATTAGTCTTCACATTTGTGAATTGACCAAAGTATTTTGAAGCTTTTTTGAAGAGGCAGCAATCAGCATAAGAACATAGATTCCATCAAAATCTTCATTTCCATAAACTTTTGCAAAATCAATGGTACAAACAAATCGAAAAGATACAATCACGAAGTGAATATTAAAGACACACACATTCTCACATTCTCAAGAATCCATTCACAATTGAATGATAATTGTACGAGTACAACATAATTGGTAATGTGTAAATCATCAGCAACATACCAATACATCGGAATGTGAACACTGAAGGACCGACCAAACAAAGTGTACAATATCAAAATTGAGAACGAAAGAATTAGGTACCACCGATGGTGTACATCGACATTTGCAATTGCAATTACTCTCAAAATGTATAGCAGCCACATTCCATTCTATACCTTTGTTACGAGCAGACGTCACGTGACATAATTGTCTAGCATATAACGGTTTGCAAATGAACACAGTAATTACAATGTGTTATGTTGATTGGTATTTGGTGTTCGTTTTTGTGCATGTGTACATTTGCTAAATCCTACAGTAAACGGGTCAGGTAAAACAGGGTAAGTAAAGGTAAATAAACACTAAACAGGGTAAATAAACAGGGTAAATAAACAGGGTAAATAAACAGGGTAAATAAACAGGGTAAATAAACAGGGTAAATAAACAGTGTAAGCATGTTTAATTAAGTTTTGTAACATTCGGTAACTCAGCGTGTCAGAATCCGAATATAAATCTAGAGATGGACTTTCGAAAACTACTGATGGAGTTTTGAAATCTACTGATGGAGTTTCTAGAGAGAGATTTTCGCGCGTGTTTATATAACTCCATCTCTGGTTTCGTAACTCCATCAGTGATGGTTATACGTATGCAGCACGCACGAAAACAACACGGCCGTGTATATAATGCTTTAAATGCTTGATATCGAGTTGTAATGAACTCGTGAGTTATGTTTGACAGGGACTTGAGTTATGATCGATTTTACACGTTTTAAGTCAAGGCATTTCTGGAATTTGCCACCATGTCATTCGTGAGAAACTAAGATATGATTCCAAATTTGGATTTTACGCTGTCATTGCCAGACGTTGTCTGTCCCGACTCTGCGAGCCGGGGCGCGCGCGCTTCGCGCGCGCAGGGGGCCAGGCAACGCCTGGCAACGCTGTCAAGGGTCATGAAAGTCAATATCGGAATTGAATTGCATTATTTTTATTCAAGAAGTGAAAGATCATGCATTGAAAGATCAAAGCGATTCGCTTTCAAGTTTGTTGTGGTGATTGATACTTTGATCTTTTTGATACTAATACAGCAAGCACCAAATTGTCAAATTACTGGCAAAATTGGGCACGTTTTTTCAACATTTGCGTCAGCCGCGAAACGAAATCTGTGCTACAATTTCGCGCGCGTAGTTGTAAGTAATTGATTAATTAATTACGTACGGTACCGTGGGAACTTTTGTCTTTTAGCTGAATGTTTCAACACAAAGTCTGGCAATCGCTAGTCGCTACTAGGTTTTGAAACATTCAATCAGACCTGAGAATGAAGGAATGAGGCTGAGTCGGGTCGAAAACTTTCTTCTTTTACATTTGTGAAACAAGCCGAAAGAGCAGTCCTAAAATTTTAATTTTTTTCCTTCGACTATTAGTTTCAAGAATCGAAATCGAAATTCGAGAAAGAAAAATCCCTTTTTATGATGATCAACATCACAGGATTGAAATGACGTACAGTGAGGAAGACACCTTGGCTTCCCTGAAGATGAGGGCTCTAGAAACTATCGATCTGGGAACTTACAGGTAAATTATAGTAACCAATTATAAATGAGTAAATGTGACTAAATCTTTCATAAATCATGCAGGTATTTTACCGTTGCAAGATTGAACTATTTCGAGAAGATCGTTTAAATGGAACTTGTAGTTCCTTTGATCAATAGTTAACAGGCTGCAATGACTAAGATGTCTTAATCCTGCGAGACTTTTGCTCATATATCAATTGATATATGTAAATTGAAATCCTACGCAAAAATGTTCCTAAATTTCTGCTCAGTTTCTAATGAAAAGAGCCTGAGAGTAACCTGGTAACTGATCAGGCAGTCTGATATAACTTCAATTCCCGACGATATATGGTTGAAGCGTATTAAACATTTCATAAATGATTTCCTGGATACGACGACAGAAAATCACTTACGTTGTATTTAAACGTTACAACAGCTACAATTTAACTGATCTCAAACCATTAAAAATTTAAGATATTTTAAATGAAGGCGTGGGATCACTGCGATAAAATAATTTGATGAATACTTTAAGCTTTACATTATATCAATGGACAACATACAGCAGTCTTATAAGTTATCCATTTCAGATGCGAGGTGGACTACCAAGGAACAATCTACAGGAGCGAAGATATTGTGCTCGATCTGAGAAGTAAGTTTAGTGGAGTGACGTCAGACTTAATCAATGATCGTCTGAATCCTCAGCCTTGGATTAGTGACCGAGGCTTAATGTTCTACAGAGGACTCAGCCAAGGTTGTCGCACTTCGCTACGGGCTACCCCAAGAGCTGATAAAGAGACTCCCAAGCATTCACAACTCAACTTGATTAATCCCATCTCGAATGAGGAATGCTCATTTATTCTCAGGGCTCAGTGCACCAATCAAACATCGACATGAAATGAAATGAAATAAACAAGAAATAACATGAAATTAACAAGAAGTAACAATGCGATTAATTTGGTCAAGGACTGGATCAACGATCTCTGACTAAATATCAAATCAGCATTACATAACGCTTACGTACGTGAAATTACATGAGACACCAAAGATTCCAAGAAATAACCGAATCAACATGAAATACCTAATCAGGAAATAACGATAGACACAACATAACATAACCCCAACAGGAGCCCCAGAAGTTGAGCCAGTAGAAGCCATAGTAACGGCTATCCTGGGTTCCACTGCTACTCTTCTGGTTACGGTGACAGCTGACCCTGAAGCTACGCCACAACAGATCGTCTGGTGAGAACTTTAAAAAGCTCATTTAGATATTTGAAACATTAGAAAATTATAATCTATCAATTTAAGGAAAAAATGAACTATACCGAGCTTCGAATCGCACCAATGCCCCCAAAAGCTATGGCTGGAAGGGAGTAAGATACTAAGATTTATCACGATCAAACATTCTTTCAAGGAATTCATATTCATTCCAAAACTACAGTGAAACAAGTTACATAGATTGATATGCCATGTCTGTCGAAATAAATTAGAAAAACAAAATTCAAATTGACAATTGTGTAAGAGCGCATGATGTAAATCTTAGCAAGAATTCCGTCAAACCATTGGAACGTTATGAAACTAAAAGCTATCTGTGATTCTGCAGAAGCTTTTATAGATTCTGCTAAGCAACTTTTAAAAGCTTTAACTACCATTTATCATTTTCATGACAGCCGTGTTTGTGTGACGTGTATATTTACTTTAACCTTAACTTAAACTAGTTCACATGATTTTCGAAAGCACCTGATTTTAATAAACTTTATCGAATCATGGAACGTTTTAACTTGCTCCCCAAGTAGTACTGAAACAATTTAACCCATCAACTCATAAACTCGATACCCGTTTTTCCTGTAGCGCGACGGGTTAAGTTAAATTGAAGTAATAGCCGGGAGCGTCGAGATTATACGTTGAATGATTAAGTTCGGCTTAATTAGTTCAATTGAGGAAGTACCTGATGCACCAAGTTCATAACGTAGATGGGTTAAATTGTTCACAAAACTAGTTTGAGTTGAGCTCATACGTAAGTAACGGGTGTACGACATTTGATCTCACGACCATACATCTCAGGAAACTTCCCTTTCTCTAACTTTAACCCTAACCTTGAACACAACCAATACCCTAACCATTGCTTGAAGATAGGATATTACGAGAATTATAACTAATAAAGAGTTAAAAACACCTAAATTTAACCTGCGTTAACCAATCTGGGTGACTCTCAAGTCACTTAAACTAAAATAAAATAAGCAGATCAGGGAACTCTCAAATTTTCTTAACTTTTAAAGTACGATATACACCTCAGGGGAACTCTGAAAATAGCGTGGGATGAGACGAGGTTCACAGTGGGTCCTGATTCCCGGTCACTGGAAGTCAGGAATGTTACCAAGCAAGATAGTGCCGGGTTAGTTTATTCCTAATATGGGAATATTCGGATGATTATTGACCTTATTTGGAAATAGTCAGGAATGTTACCAAGCAAGATAGTGCCGGGTTAGTTACAAATTTGCATTATTGCTAAGGGCTGAGAAAGGTTTCAGCATAGTCCAGATGAAAGTTCATAAAATTCTATTCGATAAACTCAGGACCGACTTAACAGCATGGACTAACTACAGTATCCATCTCCCGACAAACCAAATATAGTAAGACAGCTTATGGATTTAATCAGATAAAGCAATCAGGGCATATATATTGACAAAATAAGTCTAGACTTCGCTTACAGTTAAGGGTGCGTGAGGCATGCCACTAACAGCTTTATAATGGTTTGTACCTATCATGTTTGTCCACATATTACCAGGGTATTATAATCCAATGTAGCTCAGTTAGTCACGCGATATCAGGCATAATAACATAATATGGTGATTAAGATAGTAAACCATGCCGGTGAAAGTTATCCTATTCAACACGAGTACCAGCTATATCATGATTTCAAGGTCTATCTAGGGGGGCTTGTATCTACTTTTGGAACATGATTAAATTATATTTTGCAAGTATGATTGAATCCCCAAATATTGACTTCACGGATGGACAGAAATGATCGTCTGTCATGAACACCATCTCTCATCTTGTACCGACTCACCAGTGCAGACTGCAGCCTATTCAAAAGATAAAAAATGCAAAACTCGTCTCGAATACCCATAAATTCCCTTTCAGGGTTGATAATAAATCGGTACCCCCTTGTGCAGCCAAAACCATAAAAACTTGGTAACAATTCCTTTGGTACAGTTTTACTTTGATCCATTCCGATTCCGGCTGCAGAGGGGGTTCCGACTCATTATCAACCCTGTACTCTTCCCATATTACGATAAAATATCAGTGCGTGGTGTGCCTGAGAGCAAGGTTTACAAGGTTTACAGCTGTGCAGCGCAAGGTGTCTCCATGCCACTACACCAGGTCTCTGGAGAATGAATTATCTTATGATCATTGATCATCTGAAACCTGTCTAGTAATAATTGCAGCGATGAGATAACATCTAGATCTTTCTTTATTAGCAACATCTTATTTTCTACAAAATCTTCTTTTCCCTATTTTCTTTACTCAACTTACTTTCTAAAACGTCTTATATTCTGTAATCTAGAGAAGATTGAGTGCACTGAGGTTTTTTTAATAAAGATACGGTCCACCGGATACAATTTTTGAGGTGTAATCAAAGTGCAGACTTCCAATTTGATCAAATTCGACCAAATTCGATCAAATCAAGTCTAACTCATATTAAAGTTGCCAACTCTCTCACAAAACAGTCAGCACTGGTCAAAGACTGATTTGATGGTTCTTTTCTGAGAAATATAAGCATCTAAAATTCCAAGGATTTAAAAAAAGCGCTGGATTCCCCAGCTCCCCCTGCAATGATATCCGTGCAAGCCATTTGATCGAAATCATTATTAAAGATTAAATTAAACCGGAGGGTGGGGTTTCGGTCTAATAATATTTATTACATCCTTGCTGAATTTTTAATTCCAAACCTTAATTGGGAGGCCTAAAACCCATCCTTAAACCTTGATTAACGTCTAAATTCTCCAGGTATTTAGTTAATCAACCTAAACCCTTCAGGTATTTTAGTTGCGAAGTCCGAACGGAATACGCGAATGACAGAGCTTACATGCGACTCGTAGTTGTGGGTAAGAAATGCACAGCAGAAAATCAAAAATAAATTTAAGTTAATGGTTAATATCTGACGAGAACAAATTAAGAAATTAAGATTGAGTTAACATTTACTCATGAATATCAAATGACATACGTGCTCAATTTTCTGTAGACTTGATCATTTCCTGTAATGACCTGTATCAACCATCGCATTGGTTTCAAACGTTTGTCCACCTTCACCGTGTGAACATGCTAAAATATAAAACACGTGAAATTACGAAATCATTCAAGTGGTTTGAGAGATTCGAATTGGTGCATTAGGCTCAGCAAATATTACAAAAATCTAGCCCAACATCACATCATATCTATATTTAAATATACCGTACCTGTGTATACCTACTCATAAAAAGCACGTGCAATCGAACTAAAATCAAATCGAAATGAAAAGACCGTTTACTTTAATTTACGCTGTAGCTCCAAAGAAATTGTCACGCGACACATCTCGTTTATTACAACTACAAGCTCTCGTATAAATCAAATTTGAACAAATATAAGATTATGCCTAAACGCTTTTAATCCTGACAAAGAATGATGAAAGCTGTTTATTACCATTTAAGTGAATGCATGAATAATATAATATCATTAAACCACTTAACAATTGAATTCTCCACTTATTTATCTTATGTCACTCAATTCTGGGGAAATTACTAGATTAAAATTTTAATGCACATTTATCATAATTCCGCTATATTAATCTTACCTGATGTCACCCAAATCTAAGTAGGAGAAGTGAAATACTGATGAATCCTTGCTAAATATGAAATTAATTAACTTTATCAATGAGCCAGATTTTAACAAAATTTTATCACGCCCACAGCATCTAGAAATCCAGTATAGCTCCATTTCAATTCTACGCAAAACCTATTTCACTATTTCTGCCCCATTTCAATTCGACACACACACCAGTATTTCAGCTCCATTTCAATTTCTCATTCTGCTATTTCAGAACTACCAGTGATAAGCAAAGAGCACCCTACACTGTACAGTGTGTTTGATGAGTTGACACTGACTTGTACTGCAGAAGGGGACCCCCAGCCTGATATCTCATGGTTACTACCCGATGAGAGTACGGTAGGTAGAGACTAAGGTCTATCTTATAAGACGAAATTATCGAGGAATATTTTAGCGCCAAAAATCTTAATTGTCCAGCTCAAAAACCGTCCTTATCCCAGGTATCAAAGGGTGAACTAACTATTTACAATGCCTTTAATCCCAGGCGTCAGGGGGAGAACTAACTGTTCACACAGCTGGAAACTACACCTGTGCTGCAGCTAATGTTGCTGGTAGGGATGAGAGGGTCTACACTGTTCTAGAAGGAGGTTCGTTGTCTTTTACCACGTTTTATTTCTTTTTTAAATTTCCTTGTAAATTGCTGTTGATGTTGTTTTTTTGTTTCTTCAGGAAACACAAAATTTCAAGTTGATTGTGTTTTGTATTTGAGTCACACAATCGCAATTCTTTTTTCTTCGAATTCGAATACGGATTCATAATAGAAAGTTTCCCGCAGAGAGCCCCCGTATAACAGAGCTCCTGGAAGTCCAGTATGTCAAGGAGCTCGGAACAGAAGTGGAAGTTGTCTGCTCGGCATCCGGGACACCCGAACCTACCATCTCATGGACTTTCCAAGGTGGGTGATTATATGATGAAATCGACAGGAATGTCCTGACAACAGCTGTCAGTAAATTCCAGGTCACTAAATTCAGTGGTACAAATTTCAAAAATTGTAGCGACAGCTGACGTATGATTTTTCTACCGAAAACTGCATCCGCCTGTGACGCCTAGCTACCCCCTGCTTCAAATTTGAACCTTGCGTACACTAAACATCCAAAGAAGTGGTGAAGCTCCAAGCATTACCTCATGTTGGCGTTTCGCTTGTTTTGATATGAAATTGACAAGAATGTAGTGACAGCTACTGAAGTTACCGCCGCTATGACAGTTGCTAAAACTGAATGTTTTGGCCCGGCTAAGATGGACACTAACCGTCAATTCCGACAGTTAAATGAATGCTGTGGACCAGTCTTGGACCCTTGCCTGTTAAACTAAGCCACAGTCACGGAGGTTGAAAACCTGGAATCTTATTAAGTCTTGAATTTAAAGTCATTTGCCGATGAAAAATTCATTCGTGACCTAGAATAATTGAGACTGAAACTGAAAGCATCTTACTTGGCTTACATTACAGCTTTGGGTTTTAAATTGACAAATGAAGTAGAAGCTGCCAATTTCGTCTTTCAATTAAAGATCATGTAAGCATATATTTCAATAGTAAAAGTGTGAGCCTGAAATAATGAAGTCTAAAGCTGCCATCAGAAAAAGACATCTGATTCGTCTGAAATTCAGTACTCAGCAGTCAGCAGATGTTAAACCTTTATTTTGGGAGCTGAAAACTCAGTACTCAGCAGCTCAGAAAATCCCCATAATTGTGCCCCACCAAGATTTCTTCCCACATAACTAAGTAGTAAGTAAATACCCCTGGATAGGTGAGAATCAACTAAATCCCCTCAGGTGTTGAAGTGAGTAGTGTGTCAGAAGGTGGCAGTTTGACTCTGACATCAGTGTCAGAGCCCCAACTGGGTAACTACACGTGTAATGCTGGGAATATCGGCGGGGTGGACTCTAGAGATGTTACCATAGTTCTAGCGGGTGAGTTCTTAGGAATTAGTTGGTAGCCTAGCAACAGTTGTTGCTGATTTAGATCTTATTGCGACTAGAGTATCTAGCAACAATAATTAATTGCAACTTAGCAACAATTAATAAAGAATTGTAGCTAAGTTGCTTTAATAAAGAAATTTAGCGGTACGAATTTTCATATATTTGAAGTATTGATGATCTTTTACTGATAACTAATTCTCTAATTGTAACGATAGGATTTATGAGAAGAGATGAGCGACCAAAGTAGATAAAATAATCATAAATATCTCAGGACTGGTTGCACTTTAGCGGGTTTATTATTAAAGATCAAGCTCGGAGTATGAATTGTGATATTCATCACAATAAAGCAAAAATACACTCCGTAACACAGCACATACTGTGGCTTGGATGTACAAAAAGAATTATTAGAAATGAACCAAAGTTCATTAGACCATAAGCTTAATATATCGACGTTGCGACTGTACAGCTGTCCTCGAGGATTTTAGTTTCAAATATAAATTGTGTGCCGAAAATTGAAACCTTTCATTATAATATCGCAGTGCGCTTTAGAGACCACCAACCCTTAAAAGCGAAAGGTTTTAAAAGGATGTCAGAAACGATTAACTGAATAACCCACAATCTTGGTGAATAGGCTCAGATTAAACCCTTAAACTCTTAAAAGCTTAAAGCTTTAAAATCGCAATATTTCAAAGCTTAAAATCTTGCGATCCCGATCAAATTATGCGCCACAAAATATGATCGGTTTTAAGCATAATATGCGGCATAAATTTTCAAGTTAGAGAGCAAGTTTGAAAACGATACGATAAACTTTAAAATCAGGAGCTCTGAAAATCATGTGATTATCGTCGTCAGCTGAAAATGGAAGGTGAGAGTTCCTTATAAATGATATGATTGGTGTCAGGGGGTGGGGGATGAGAGGTGGGTGTGGGTGAGCAGGTGACGGGATAATCAATTTTCAAGTTCATATATTATGGAAAGATTAAATAGAACAATAATTCAAAGTAAATACCAATGCCTCAAACGATAAAAGGGTCATAGGTTCAGAGGGCGAATTAATAACCCCTTCAGTCCAATCAAATCATGAGATTCACATTGCTGATTCAAGTACTGAAGCACCTTTATCAAAAGTTGAATAATTAATTACTATCTCGGTAGTATCTATATAATGAACTCCGGGATCAATAGAAAATTGATACTCAGCATATCAGAATCCACGAAAAAACTCTGTACCAGAATGTATATTGATCACTGATTACAATCCCCTGGCATCAGATGAACCTTCCGTGACGTTGTCAAGAGAAACAATGGATGTGAGTGTTGGAAGCAGAGTGGAGGTGACTTGTGAAGTGACAGGGGTACCGCCCGCCACCATACAATGGGTTAGAAAACAGTTTGGCACCACTAAACTCTGAATTTTGACACCACTTTCCTCTGAAACCACTCCAGATTGACACCACTCCATTCTGACACCATACAATGGGCGAGAAAACAGTGTCTAGTGGCATCTTCCTCTAAGATACTGTTTGGATACAGAATCTAAGCAGTGTCTAAAAGTGTAATCTAAGCAGTGTCTAAAAGTGTCATCTAAGCAGTGTCTAAAAGTGCCATCTTAACAATATTTACAAGTGGCATCTTACTCTTAGATACTTAGCATTTTGTTGACACCACTTTACTCTATTTGCTATTTCTAACACAACTTCAATTTGACACCACTCTTATCTGACACATCATTCTGACACCACACCAATCCCAGATATTTGAAGACTCTACTATTTTCACGGAGCCAGTCCTTGAGATAGCTAACCCTACCACCGCTATCAGTGGCAACTACACGTGTTTAGCGGACAATGGGTACCATACGGCTCAGAAAACACTACAACTCTTTGTATACGGTATGATTAAACAGGATTAGACAGGATTAATCCTGTTTAATCCTGTTTACAGTATAATTTAGATCGATGAATTCATTGATTCCTGATCACTCTGATTTAGATCAGTCCCAATTTCCGCTTATCGTTTTGTATCAATTACACTGAACTTGGTAGCCGTAGTAAAGTGCTCTCACACGGGTAGGAAGTTACTTGCATTGCTCTCAAAGTGAAAGGGTACCATTTGAATCAAATCTGATCATAATTTGATGATTGATCATAATTTGATCATAACTCTCAGAGGTACCTGTTGTGAAACTGTCAGCTACCAGCCTGTCAGTGAACAGAGGAGAACCGATTGAGATATCCTGCTCAGCAACAGGAGTACCTGAACCTACTTTGACTCTAGAAAAAGGTAAGTTTAAAGTAGAAACCTAGGAGCAATTACACCTACCGTTAAGTAGGCAAACAGTAATCGTCGAAGCAACTGCAACTGCAAGTGTAAAGATCGCAGGGAAATCTCGTAATTTAGATTTTAGAAATAAGAAGCTAAATTGTGATTTGGAATATTTATATAGCGTACTTCCATCAGACTATCAGAGATACGTTGATCGTTCGCGTTAATTTTACTATCAAAGTTATAGAGTCTAATTGCTCTGAATTTAATTAATAAGTTGTCTGGAAAGTTATCTCCGGCTAGTGATTATAACAGTATAGATCCTCCTAGTTCTGAATTTCTAAGAATTAAGATGCACCAACTGACTAACTGAGCTGCCACAGCAAACGAACGTAGGAAGTGTTTAAAAGCATACATTCAATAACCACTTGGATTTGGCTAACGGCAATCTAAACTGCGATGTCAATCACTTGGCTAACTGCAATCTTAATCGAGTCCGTGAGGAAAGTTCACGGGGGCACGAACATAATTACTCAAGTCTGGGGTGGAATTAGTTAAACGTTCAATAATCGTAGGATCCGCAGGAAATACCCGGTTAGAAATAAAATAATTGAGTAAAGTACTAAATGGTTTAACTTTAAAAAAGTAACTTTAAAATTGGACTCGGTTAGAATTATTAAAGAAGTAACTTTACAATAAAAGCATTCTTGTCAGAGCGATTGGGAATTTATGTATTCAACTTTACAATAACCATATTGAAAGAAAATGAATATTCAACCGCTTTTGAGCCGTTATAATACGCAAGTTTCAAATTGCAGCAGACAACCAGGGAGATGGTTCACAAATCCTCGGCCCCGAAGGAAATTCTGATTTTGTGAAGGACTCAGCGGAGTTGACTGACGCAGGGGTTTACACCTGCACCGCACAAAACCAGTTCGGAGAGGACTCAAAGTCACTGGAGATGACAGTTTACAGTAGGGTTTTAATCATTTTTTGAAACTTTAGGTTGATGGAAATGCGACAGTTTGAATATTTTACGAAGTATGAAAAATTTATGATTGAGAAAATTTTCAGGAACTACAATCACATTTTCTCATATCTGTGATGTTTGGTTTTGATAAATCAAGAAAATAAAACAAATCCGAACCGCAGGTGCTCCGTACTTTGACATCCCATCCAACATTACAACTCTCAATGTCACAGTGGGACAAGACGTACTGATCACGTGAGTTTGTGAGACGTCATGATTCACTACTTGAGCATAATACAATAGATTCGTATATAATAATCTAACTTCTATGGACCATGAACATAATTTATTTTAGATGATTTGATGTTTTGTTTCGTTGCTCACGTGATTCTATGTTAATCTGTTCAATCATTGTGTAATTGAGCGTATATAATATAGGCCATGTCAGCACATATATTCGCATACTCATTATATTTGAGCATTAAATATGGGCCACTATATTAATAGTATAATATAAATTCGCATGACGTGGCCAAATAATTTATTCTTCATAATTTAACGTAGATTTGATAATTTAGATTTGAATAGTTACTCAAATCTTGGCGAACGCAACACCTGCACACGATATTCTGGGACTCATGTTTGTATATAGAAATTTGAAAACTTTCGTTGCCTAACGATCTAAAACTCAGGTGTAAAATACTGGGATATCCTGACCCTGAGCCATCAGTCTACTTGGAACACATTCCTTGGAGCCACGACCAGGTATGAAAATAAAAATGAATGAAAATGGATGAAAATGGATGAAAACCATGACAGCTGACGACGATTATCACATGATTTTCGAAAGCTCCTGATTCTTAAACTCTATCGTATCATTGAACGTTTTAACTTGCTCCCTAAGCCATGACTAATATTTCCCCGAGGGACCGAGGAGGGGGTGGTCATATTCCACAGAGGAATCTGGAATAACATGTTCATAGCGGAATTAAACTAAGGATGATTAATTGGGGTTAGGGTAAGGGTTAGCGCTGTATAAATTTGTTTGTGAGTTATAAAGTTTGCTTAGGTTAGGGTTATGATTGATCAACTGTCGTGAGGTTAATTATCTGGGACCTTGTATTGAGAAATACACCTTGTATATACCAACACAATAGCTGCTCGGACTGAACTCAGCTGCAGTTCCTTGTTTAACATGCCATTCAGCAAGGACATCCACGCATATCCGAATTACCATAGCGACAACCATAGCGACAAATGTTGGCTTGATACCTTAACTGTCTTGAGGTCGAATTTTCCGTAATTCCCCGTTTTGACAGATAACGATAAATACCATAAATACTCTAAACACTCTTGAAATGACTGAATTATCATAACCCTTTAAGTGTATCACAAACCTATCACATATTTGAAAATCTAATGTTGACAGGCACCGTTTAGCCTGAAAATGAAGCTTTGATATCACCCCACAATAATTGTAATTTAAAGTGCCCGTCGTTGCATTAGATTTGATATTAAAATATGTTTGCTGTTTGCGCGTAAGAGTGTCTCCCCAGTTAATAATATTACATTTATGCAAAATCATACTTTAATACTACATAAATGCAGAATTACTAACTGGTGAGCAAATTCAAAGTAACTTTATATAACATCTGCACAGGAGCATTAGAAAGCTCTGATCATGAAATCTTTAGGTTTCAGGATTCTGGATGCCTGAGAAATGACTAAATGAGTCAATAGACATTTCACCGTTTTGAGGGTTGATAATTTTTTTTTTTTTTTTGGACAGGAAGGGATAATAAAGAAACTAGCGAATATCATTGCTGCAATGGTGTCAGGCGCGCACATAATTTATGGCCAGATTCACCATTATTTGGTTACACATGAGAAAATCTGGAGTGCTTTACGGGTCAGAAATCACTAAATTTGCACAAAAGAAATATTCTGGTTAAATAACAATGGTGTTAACCCACATGAAATTGTTAAAATATTTCATGTAAAATTTGAATTTCGAATTAAAAAAAGTCTCAATTCATATAGAAAATCTCACCTCCTGGGACTCACTCTCTGGGACTCACCCATCGAAACAACAGCAATGCACACAAATGCAGCACTTGTAGCAATCACGAATCGGCGTGAAATAATAAAATATAATAACGCATTTATAAAATATCCGTTAATATATTACATTTATTACCGTTATATATTACTCGTGCAGGTCTCAGCAACCGAATCGGCACCGATTCTCCTGGAAAAGCATGAATCTGAGAAGTTCGTCTCCGTGTTACGAACAAACACAACTATAGTGTCTGCTAAACTAAGCTGTGTTGGAAACAACGAGTTGGGAATGACAGAGGATTCTAAGGATCTGTTTGTGTACGGTAAGAATTTATTAAGGGATCGCTCGAAATGAAATCCTCAAAAATAAAGGAAATTTACGATTGACATTCCTATTTTTGATGGAAATTCCAAATAGAATGATGGAAATTCCTGTATATGGTGGAAATTGGCCTTCCCTTCCGCCCTTCCACAAATCCACACCCATGACATGATAGAATGGAAGGGTAAAACCAATCAGAAACACAATGGGATGTTTATTAAAATGCAATCAGATTGCATGCAAACTGCTAATGATGGGAAAAGTAACAAAATACTGAGTATTATTAAAGTACTAACTGCATGATTCTACTAACATAGTAGCTTAATTTGAATTTTATCGTTCCGAATGATTTATCTAAATGACAAAGAGAAAATCGACCAAAATGTGTTGGAACAAAAATGTCTTAGACCCGATTTCAAAACTGACACGAGGCGAATGAAAAGTAGCTGATTCATCCGCAATTTATAGGTTGCTTTAAATCATGAATCATGGGTATTTATTCTAATTTAAACGTGTTTAGAAGTCTTTAAAACAAGTCAGAAAACTGAGTAATCTAGATTAAACACGGTTCATAGCATGGGTGTCGAAGTGTCCAGTGAAGTAAAAGACTTATAAACGATTTTAAACCACTTAAAAGGAATGAATAAGAAATAACTCGTTGGGATTGACATGAGCAATTTAAGATAAGAAAGTACCCTGCTTCACGGTTTTATACTAAAATGACACCCTTTCACTTTTAGAGCCGTTCAGGCCACCAACGAATCATAAGCGTTATCAGCCCGGCTATCAAAGTGACAAAGTTGTGAAAACTTGTGAAATTTTTCATCTCGAGATACGAGCTTATACTATAAAATCTCCAATATGTCACGATGAATCTACTTCCAGTTCCAAATACGATGAGCACCTTGAAAGTGGTATCGCGAGTGGTAATAAATAATGATAATCAAGAAATATTCGGCGTGCGCGCCCTCCATAAAGTACTTTAATGTAACCAAGCACTGAATAACCTCAGCTCCCCCTCCCCCTTATATAACCCTCTCCTCAGCCCCATTCACTATCCTGGATAACGCGACACTCCAAGAGAGTGTCTATATAGAAACACTGAACTACGAGGCAGATTGTCCTGTGTTGGGGCACCCACCTCCAGACAATGTCACGTGGTCTCTGCCGGATAACAGTACAACTGTAGTGGACGGACAGGTAATATATTCTAATATTGTGTTCTAGAATAAATATTTCTCCGATCAGACAAACGATAAGTGGAGGAGGGAAAGGTAATATATTCTAATATAAAGACTAGATTATATAACATCAAGATAGAAAATAATAGTACTGTGTTGACATCAAATATCAAAGACAAGCAAATGTCTTGACTGTGGTGGATGGTCAGGGAATATATTCAAATATCTCCGAATATTCTAATATTGTGTTAGAATAAATATTTCCCGTGAGATAAGACAAAAGATAATTTTGTAAGGTCAACAAACTAAATCTTTCAATAGAGGTAGAGTAACATTGTGTTATATAGAGTAAGGGATTAGCCAATATAAGGTGCACAGAGACAAAAATTCAGTGAAATCTAGGGACAAAAAACAACAATATATCGCCGGGGCTTTGTTACTCTTGGATCCATTTCCAAAACTAAAATCTTGCTGCATATTTTCAGGGAAAAATTAGGGAAATATGGACAAAAACAACAATATGTTGCCGGCTCTGATTTTCTTAAAGTGCAAAATCCACAGACCATCGCCCTCCCTTTCGGGATGTGATGGTAGCCGCCTTTGTTAGTCTTGAATATCCATTTCCCAAACTAAATTCTTGGTACATATTTTCAGGGTTCCCTCACAATTCCCAAGTTTGGGTTTCGAAGACGAGGGCGAATACTCGTGTACGGTGATCAACAGATGGGGGATGTCTAAAACAGTGACCATTACACTAAGCGTAGAATACGGTAAGAGGAGA
The DNA here is from genome assembly GCA_011033025.1 of Beroe forskalii. Classification (NCBI taxonomy): domain Eukaryota; kingdom Metazoa; phylum Ctenophora; class Nuda; order Beroida; family Beroidae; genus Beroe; species Beroe forskalii. Next base: position 262,363 of record WFMF01000225.1, read on the forward strand.
ACCGATTTATGAAATCGATCTAAGTTACCAACTACCAAGCCTTACTTCGGTTAAAATCATATATAAGATTCTAAGATCGGTAAGGCTGGAATTGAGAAATTTCACGCTGAATTTTGAAGTCAAACCCGGAAATGTTTTCTCAAATTTCGATATTTGCATTAGTTGATGAGAAGAGAAACATCTCAGAACTAAATACTTAAATAAGTAAATCATTTTCAGACAAACCAAACGTTACTGTTGAGTACAAAGACGTACCAGTGGGACAAGTTGGGATTATCACGTGCATTGGACATGGTCGTCCCCTGGTAACCTTGGGATGTACCATGGTAACACCCCTGTTACCAACGTAACCTCTCATGTGTGAGTAACATGTGTTCACAGGGAGTTGTTCATTAGGCGAACTCAGTTGACTACAGGATAGGCGAAAATTTGCTTTTGACTTTAAAGATTACAGATCAGATCCATCATATACTCAGAAATCAGAACAATCTGATCAAACTAAATATGGATAGTTACTTCGGAGAAAGTTAATTAAAATCTAGGCAAGGCATAGATCATGTGATAAGATTGGCCTTCGAAGTAATGGGCCCCACATACTGCTATGTGTGCCAATATACCATCAAGTATCAGCCCATACCAATCAGAAAATATCACAACTCACTGTTGCAGCATTTAATTCATCAGAACCATATTCTGAATTCTGATGAATATATATTCTAATCTTAGCTCTCCAAGAATCAAGATAAATGAATTATTCTATGAGAAACCACAGTGCCCTTCACTTAGACATTATATTTTGATACTATACACTGTATAGTATCAAAATATAATGTCAAAGTATTCAGTCTCACACCAGAATATATTGACACAAGTTTACCCTGACATAAGTTTATCCTGACACCAGTTTACCCTGACACAAGTTTATCTTGAAATGCACACCCGAATAACAATAAGCAGTTTACATTGACACCCGGTTAATATGACAACAGTTAACCCTGACACCAGTTTACACAATATACGCTGATGCAAATTCATCCTCACAGAAGTAAGGAAGTACTTGCTTCAAACTATGACACCAGTCTACAATTTGAATCATTTTCATGTTCAAAGCAAAATTCAAGCCTTAGAATTAGTATAAGTCAAAAATGTTTTCGTTATAAATAATGCACATTGAACTATTCTAATACTAATAGCCCTATGTATGTAATGGTGTCTCCCTGTCATTGTATCCCTGTCATTAATGTCTCAGCAATGAAGAAAATCTCGATTTTCAATGGTCCGTCCACGGTCCATGTGTTCTGTATTCATTTATAAGCATGGGATAAATGGCAGATTTCATCTCTTCTGCGAATCAGAAGGTCTTTGAAATATGTCAAAATTCCTGTTATTGCCGCACATGTGGCCCTGAAGCATGCTAACACAGTTCTCAAAGGGCCTCTGATCCCAGTCTGGGCTGGTATGTGGTGCTGACCTACACCTACCTTATGACGGAGGAGTTGGTGGGGGAATGGAGTTGTAGAGGGGATAATGTGATTGGGGACAAAGCCTACAGGAACATAACTCTAAGATTCTACAGTGAGTCAAACACAAGGAAATGTTTTGTGTCTTATGATTTTGCAAGAAATTTTAGGAATCATCGCCATTTAAATATTAATAGTTCAAAAATGTCTATCGTCTTTCATTCCGTCCCCTTTGTCTGTCTCACTCCACACTCCTCAATTGCCCTCAACCACAATCAAATATTTCCTCGGAACCGTTCTGGTCACCATCTCAAAATATGCCTGGGCACTAAAATTCAAAAGCCAGCACCAGAAACTACAAAACATTCTTTTCGACTTCCTTATATGGGTGCAACAATCATTCGCGTTTCAAAAACGCATCTTTCATAGATTCTGAACTCATCGCTAAGTTTCTCACATAATCCCTCTCTCCCAGGTGAAGCGTTGGTATCTCTCACTCCTCCGGTTTCAAGGAATAGCAGGTACAACGAGACGCAGCCGACTGATATGTTCTGCAATGTGACAGGGGTAGGTTTTACCACTTGTCACTTAATGTTTCACTTGATCACTTACCAAAAGCCGAAAATATCACCGATCCTAACTCAGTAACTCACACGAAATAATTGAGTTTCATCGATATGAAGAACAGTAGAATAATACTACTTATAACTTATAACCAAGAAACAGTAGCATTATTCCACAACTCTGAAACATGTAATGTTCTCCAGTGGTAGCAAATGATATTTTGTAAGAGGGATCTAATGAATTCCCTAACGCAGAATTGTATGCCACGTACCATATTATTTACGTACCATATTACGTACCATATTACGTACCATATTACGTACCATATTACGTACCATATTACGTACCATATTACGTACCGTCGTACCATATTACGTACCATATTATTTACGTTACATCCCCCCACCCCCCGGGAATTTTGTTTTTGTTTTCCTTGAATTTTTCACTCACGTCTCACAACACCATAATATCATGGTATACTGTAGATTGACGTACCTACAAAATAGATAGACACGCGCCTATCGGGTCCATTTTGGGATACTGCCCGAGGGCGTAAGCCCGAGGGTGGTATCCGGTTTTGGCCCGAGCCCGTAGGGCGAGGGTCTAAACCAATATGGACCCGATCAGGCAAGTGTCTATATATTATAGACCCGCATGAAAACTGCAGAGGGTTCTATAATGGTGTGAAGTTACTCACGAATTCTGGCGTTGAGCACCAACATGATATCTAGGATGATAACTGCTCATCCCTATTTCTCTTCTGAGTCTTTCTTCTGAGTTTTTCTCAATATAGCAATCAGCAATTTACTAACTTCGGTACTTTCTCCCTTGCCATATTTTCTGTCAGTGAGTGAATTTTATAGTTACCTTTCAGTAACATTGTTAGCACTTTTGCATTTGCATTCTTATTTTTATAGAAAGTCGGGCACCTACTTGAGAGGAACCTAACATGTTGACTTGAATTGCGATTTTATCATAATACTGTTGATTTAGTTGCTGAAATTGCAAAAACCAATGTTAAAGATAACATTCATCCTTTCATCGGTTACTGTATGAGCCATTTACTAACATCTTATCTTTCGGGCCTTAGACTTTCTTACTTTAGATACAGCCTTCTTCAATCTGCTTATACTGATATTAATTTCTGATCCTGCGTACCAAGCCCTGTTTGACCTTCTGCACCCTTCTAGTTTTTGGAGAGAATGAGTTCTGATCCTAAGCACCAAGCCCAGTTTTTGGAATGAGTTCTGATCCTACGCACCAAGCCCAGTTCTTGGAATGAGTTCTGCGGAGCATGACCGACTCCTCGAGGAGGGAATACTCGAGCAGGGGTCAATAAAAATGGAAGAGTTCCGCAGTTCTCCAGAACCTGAAAATGGTTGAGCAGCTGAACAAAACGAATAATTTTGTTGGAGGAAAAGCGAAGATCGAGAGATACAGCTGGATGATCAGGTACGTTAGGAAGTTTGAGGCTAAATTCGGTAGAAGTTGTTGACTAAAAGCTTCTGTACAACCTGGATGGTAATTTGGCCGTAGTACAATTAGCTTGGATCCTGGATGGTAATATGGCCGTAGTACAATTAACTTGGATCCTGGATGTAGCTATGACCCATTGTAACCTGAACTACCATGAGTCGGCTTCTTTTTTATGAACAGGTGCAATTCAACTAAGGCCCCCCGACTGTTTCAGACCCAAAAAATCAGAGACAGGGAGGCGCAGCTCAAAGAGCAACAGAAGCTGTCTGAAGATCGGGAAAATCTGCTGATGGAAAGAATTGCCAAACTGAAGGCAGAGCTCGAGGATGTCAGAAATCGCTCAGCAGAACAGAAAGAAAAGCTAATTGCCACGTTCAGAGAGCAGTTTACTTCTCAAGTTGATCAAATGAATGCAGGTAATTAATTATAACTAATTATCCGGTGTGAAATGTCTAAAATGCAACTCAAATTGATATTCGCAATCAGTTTTTTCTAAAATAGAACTTCAAATGCATCTGCTTATAATCAACCAGAACGATGTTTCAGCGTTGAGAGATTTAGTCCCGGATCCGACAGAGTGTGCAGATAACATCGGTAAAAAGGTAACCGTCATATCAAATTACCGTACATATCTAATACTGTTTATAGGAGTAGCCAATAGCCAGCTTCAACTACCGTGTTTGCTTCCATCGCCCAATTTGTGAGCAGTTTTCTGACTTCCTCCATGCGTTGGTATAATTGCATCACCAGACTCGGTTCTACTTTTCTAAAGACGGCGTTGTAGCAAGCGATACTAAAAGCAGGAACCACCCATAACCACCCGAACCCAACCCGAACCCACCGGATGTAGCCTCGAACCGACCCGAAACCACCAAACTCACCTGAAACCACCCAAAACCATCCGAACCAACCGGTTAAAACTGCCGCAACGGCACTTTAACATTATAGTAACCACCAAAACCGTTGGACGGTTGAAAGTCTAGTAACCCCCGCTGGTTTGGATGTGATCAGCCCATTTTGTCTCTTTTCAGGTTCCGTTGTCACATCCCAAACCCGCGGGGGGTTACTAGACCAACCGTCCAACGGTTTTGGTGGTGATATCTTTGACGAATGTATAGTTTGAACCCATGTTACTTGCCCAAAGGCAGTTGGACCCACGTAACTGGCCCTCACGTAGTCCGAACCCACGATACTAGCCCACACGCAAGTCTAACCCACACAACTTACCCAGACGAAGTCCCAAAGTACGTTATTCTAACTTGGAATTACTAGAATTGATATATTTCTTAATTTCCACTAATCGTCTACGTGAACTCACGTGCTGAAATATAGCAACCCGATCTAATTTCACCTGCATTAGTCGTATTTGAACTCATTTCAACGTAACCAAGTCGAAAATCCCGTGTGAATATCAATTTCTTCAAATCCGCTAATTTATACAAATCGTCCGTGTGTACTCACGTGCTGAAATATAGCACCCAGATCTAATTTCACGTTCATCAGTCGTATTTGAACTCATTTCAACGTAATCAAGTCGAATATCGCGTGTAAATATCATTTTCTTGAAATCCCCTAATATCTACAAAACATCCGCGTGAACTCACGTGCTTCACTAATCCATCGTATATTTCCCATGCCTATTCACTATGAGACATGGAGAAACCATTATCAGTTGACCATCGTATCAGAATAGAGTACATAACAAATTTCCGTCATAAACGTAATTTCAAGCATTTGCAGCTCCATATCCAGAAGCCTCGCAGGACAACAATCTACGACCGATCGCCCTGAAACTCGTTTTATAGCTAAATCTCAAGGTCTAAAAGCAACAGATCAAAGTAAAGCATAATCCGATGAAAACTCTTTGAGTTAGAGATGTCCAAAGTAGCACAAATAGCGTTCTATCGCAAAATACGCTATTTAGTGGTTTTACGCATTTGATGACGTCATCACAGCACCCAAATAGGCTCAAACCAACTTCCCATATAGCCTATCTGCTATCACACAATTCCGCCTTAGTACAACATACTTTGACCGGTCCCATCTCAAGATAAGTCGCAGTTCTTGACATCTGACTCGTTTAAGTTTTTTCCTACACCACCAAAACCGTTGGACGGTTGGTCTAGTAACCCCCCGCTGGTTTGGATGTGACAGCCCATTTTGTCTCTTTTCAGGTTCCGTTGTCACATCCAAACCCGCGGGGGGTTACTAGACCAACCGTCCAACGGTTTTGGTGGTGATATCTTGACAGATGTATGTAGTTTGTAAATATCAATTTCTTCAAATCACCTAATTTCTACAAAATGTTACTTGCCCAAAGGCAGTTTGGACCCACGTAACTTGCCCTCACGTAGTCCGAACCCACGTTACTAGCCCACACGTAAGTCTAACCCACACAACTTACCCAGACCTAGTCCCAAACTACGTTATTCTAACTTGGAATTACTAGAATTGATATATTTCTTAATTTCTACAAATCGTCCACGTGTACTCACGTGATAAAATATGGCAACCAGATCTAATTTCATGTGCATTAGTCGTATTTAAACTCATTTCAACATAATCAAGTCGAAAATATTGCGTAAATATCAATTTCTTCAAATCCCCTAATTTCTACAAAACGTCCGCGTGAACTCACGTGCTTCACAAGTCCATCGTATATTTCCCCGTTATTCGGACCCCCGTTATTCGGACCCCCCTTACTCGGACCCCCGATATTCGGGCCCCCGTTATTCGGACCCCCGTTATTCGGACCCCCGTTACTCGGACCCCCGTTATTCGGACCCCTCGTTATTCGGACCCCCGATATTCGGACCCCCGTTATTCAGACCCCCGTTATTCGGGCCCCCGTTATTCGGACCCATAATCCGATGAAAACTCTATGAGTTGGAGATGTAAAAGTAGCGCAAAATAGCGTTCTATCACAAAAATATGCTATTTTAGTGGTTTTACGCGATTTGATGACGACGTCACAGCACCCAAATAAGCTCAAAACCAACTTCCCATATAGCCTATAAGACAATTCCGCCTTAGTACAACATACTTTGACCAGTTTCATCTGAAGATAAGCTGCAGTTCCTGACATATCACTCGTTTAAGTTTTTCTCCTAAAATTTTGAAATTGATTTTTCACCGTACCTTAGAAAATCGCGTATATCTCGATGAAAAATCGAGATAGCCCAATGATCCGTATGATTTTCTGAAAGCTCTTTAAATTTCCAACTAACGATTTTTCAACATTTTTAAGCTATCTCCATTCCTTCTTGGTGAAAAATGCGCATAAAGATGGCCTATTCTCGCTAAAAAAGCAATAAAATTTCGCTAAGTTGATGACGTCATAATGACGTGAAAATGACGTCACCAAAACTTCTCTTATAGCCTATAACATTTTCCCATCTTAGATCAACAAAACCTGACCTCGATCATGGCTCTACCATTTCCCGTTCTTGACATCTCGGCTTTCCAAATTTGCTCCCAATTATCATGCTATTATTATTATTATATATATCTATAGGATAGCCAAAAACAATTGAAAATTGTTTGGGTTTCGCAGCCACTCCAGTACCTAAAATAATACGATAAAAATTATTGATATGAATTTTAATCGCAGCCCGGTCGTGGCGGTGCATTTTGTTAATGTTTGCAAAGCTATTCGATTTGACGATTCACGTTCTTCAAAGTTATTATTAAGGGGCCAATACGTTTATCACATTTCTGTGTTCAGTGTTTAGGTACAGCTCGATCTTGACAAAGTCAAAGAGGGATTTACACAATGAATTACTACATTGAAATTGCAGTGGTCTACTACCACTGAGCACCGCCACGACCGGGCTGCGATTAAAATTCATATCAATAATTTTTATCGTATTATTTTAGGTACTGGAGTGGCTGCGAAACCCAAACAATTTTCAATTGTTTTTGGCTATCCATATCACTCTTTTTTGGCAAAAAAACTTACTACATCCAGTACAAGTTGAGATAATTGCTTTAATTAGTCAATTATTTCATTAAAGCAGTTTACAACCGGTACTCAAATATAATGTACAAAACGTAACTTCGGCTCTAGTAAATAATACCGTTAGATTTAAGTCGGTATCATTTTTAATTTTTGAGCTATACGAGATAATTACTTTAATTGGCCAATTATTCAATTACGAGGTTGACAACCTGTACTCAAATTAACGTATAATCCGTAATTTTCGCTCTAGTTAATGATGCCGTTAGAATTAAGTCGTTATCATCTTTTGTTTTCGAGTTATACACGATAATTACTTTAATTGGTCAATCATCTCATTAGGCGGTTCAGAACAGGTACTCAAGTTAACCGTATAAAACAAAATTTTGGCTCTAGTTAATGATGCCGTTAGAATTAAGTCGTTATCATCTTTTGTTTTCGAGTTATACACGATAATTACTTTAATTGGCCAATTATCTCATTAGGCGGTTGAGAACCGGTACTCAAGTTAGACGTATAAAGCGTTATTTTGGCTTAAGTTAATGATATCGTTGGAATAAAGAAGCTATCATTACTACTTTCGGAGCTATAAGCGATAATTACTTTAATTGGCCAATTATCTCATTAGCCGGTTGAAAACCGGTACTCAAATTAAAAGCATATAACGTTATTTTGGCTTTAGTTAATGATACCGTTGGAATTAAGTCGCTATCATTTTTACTTTCAGGTTATACGCGATAATTACTTTAATTGGTCAATTATCTCAATAATTGACCAATTAAAGTAATTATCGCTATAACTCAGAAAGTAAAAATGATAGCGACTTAATTCTAACGGTATCATTAACTAAAGCCAAAATAACGTTATATGCTTTTAATTTGAGTACCGGTTTTCAACCGGCTAATGAGATAATTGGCCAATTAAAGTAATTATCGCTTATAGCTCCGAAAGTAGAAATGATAGCGACTTTATTCCAACGATATCATTAACTTAAGCCAAAATAACGCTTTATACGTCTAACTTGAGTACCGGTTCTCAACCGCCTAATGAGATAATTGGCCAATTAAAGTAATTATCGTGTATTACTCGAAAACAAAAGATGATAACGACTTAATTCTAACGGCATCATTAACTAGAGCGAAAATTACGGATTATACGTTAATTTGAGTACAGGTTGTCAACCGCGTAATTGAATAATTGGCCAATTAAATTATCTCGTATAGCAAAAATTAAAATGATACCGACTTAAAATCTAACGGTATTATTTACTAGAGCCGAAATTACGTTTTGTACATTATATTTGAGTACCGGTTGTAAACTGCTTTAATGAAATAATTGACTAATTAAAGCAATTATCTCAACTTGTACTGGATGTAGTAAGTTTTTGCCAAAAGAGTGATATGGATAGCCAAAACAATTGAAAATTGTTTGGGTTTCGCAACCACTCCATACCTAAAATAATACGATAAAAAATTGATATGAATTTTAATCGCAGCCCGGTCGTGGCGGTGCTCAGTGGTAGTAGACCACTGCAATTTCAATGTAGTAATTCATTGTGTAAATCCCTCTTTGACTTTGTCAAGATCGAGCTGTACCTAAACACAGAAATGTGATAAACGTATTGGCCCCTGAATAATAACTTTGAAGAACGTGAATCATCAAATCGAATAGCTTTGCAAACATTAACAAAATGCACCGCCACGACCGGGCTGCGATTAAAATTCATATCAATAATTTTTATCGTATTATTTTAGGTACTGGAGTGGCTGCGAAACCCAAACAATTTTCAATTGTTTTTGGCTATCCATATATATATATATTAATAAGACGCATTATATATAGTAAGATATATTAGAACTAGCAGGCCCGGTGAATGTTGATTTCAAAGGAGCAAACGACGAAAGTTGCGACACGCTCGTGGTTAGGTATTAGGAAACACTAACGCATTGTTTGACTGGTCTTACCGTGAATTATGATTTTTCCTTCTATCTGTATACTGAATAAAGCTGCGTAAGAAATGGAAAGAAATTAAAAATTAATTTAAGGCATTGCCTGCGCGTTTCAGATAAGCGCAAAATCAAATTCATGATTTTACGCCGCGCATTTCGTCTTGTAAGTTCGTAACTATATCTGAAATAACTTTGCGACGCGCGCAGAGTTTCTGCGTTGCGCGCAAGATTAAAATGCGCGCGCGTCGTGTTTTGTTAGTTCAACAATTTTGTTTTCCCTTACGTTTGAGTGAAGTGTTCTGAATCGAAATTCGTGAATTTCTCATTAATTTTGAAACACACCGAGACGTAGGAACATCGTTCGATGCGAATTTATTTCATCGGTTGAACTCTACTGCTTAGATATTTTTTGTAATAACTTCCTACTTTCCTAAGCGTCCGATAACTCGATAACTGTCGTCCAAAATTCCTACATGCCTCATGAACTACGGATTTAAAAACATCAACATTTAATAGCAACATCTCGACAGCTTAAATCACTAACGTAATAGTAACACTACTTTACGAACTACTTTATGTTGCACGTGCGCAAATATTCAATCTCCATAGCAACGGCACCTCTTTTCACCCGTTTGCATTCGTTTCTCTTGATATTTTCTTGGCAAGCTCAAATTTAATTGTGTACGGAAGCACAGACATACATTATTCACGTGCTCTTACGAAATTATATATAAGACTTTAGAAGTTAAAAAGGCTCTCATTGGGAAGCTAATCTAGAACAGGGAATTATTCTTTGCTTATAGTTATTGACATGGATCCAGCCCAGAATTTTTGGGGGCGTGCAAATTTAAGCCCTCGCGGTGCTTCATTTGCAAAAATGACGTTTTCTGAATGTAAAAATAATTCAAGTATGTATTAGCGCTAGCAGGGGTCTGGGGGCGGCAGCCCACTGAAGCCAGAGGCCTGTAGTGTAAAGAAATGTCACCTCAATAAGATCTTTGCACTGTTTTTATCTCAAAATCCAAAAGCTCCATCTTTTTTGCCGTACATAATTTCACTAAATCATATATAAAATAGAATTTTTGCACTGTTTTCATGTCAGCATCTACATCATTGTTGTCGTACACAATTTTGCCACCTATATACCCATAAGAATGCTATGATAATTGATGCTATCGATACTTGACAAATAAGACTATTTTCATGCTTTCTTGGAATTGATTTCACGGATCGTGTCGTTGAATAAGAGTCGCATGATTGCAATTGATGAGTAATTGATTGATTCTCTTTTGACACAATGGTACAGGTACAAAACTAAACGATGTGGTTCTTTAATGACAATCAATTACGACATCTTAAGGTCTCAAATTTGATTTATTCAATCAAATTTGAGACCTTAAGATGTCGTAGAACGACGAAATTGATTGTCAAATTTAAAGAACCACATAGTTTAGTTTTGTACCTGTACCATTCATAAACTTGTTTTCAAATAATATCATTGATTTTCATAACTTTTCTAGTCCATTTTCGGACTTTATTTTAAATTCTAATGTTGATTTTTATTTCAAATTTTTTGAATTGGACGCCCAGAGCAAGCCTCCAAATTTTCGTTTGGGGCATGCATGCCCCAGCACACGCCCCCTTGGATCCATGCCTGCTGCTATCTTACTACTGAAAACTGTTGTTAGTATTACTGTCAAACCGCTGGACGGTTGGTCTAGTAACCCCCCGTCGGATGTGATCAGCCCATTTTGTCTCTTTTCAGGTTCCGTTGTCACATCCAAACCCGCGGGGGGTTACTAGACCAACCGTCCAACGGTTTTGGTGGTGATATCTTGACAGATGAATGTAGTTTGAACCCATGTTACTTGCCCAAAGGCAGTTTGGACCCATGTAACTTGCCCTCACGTAGTCTGAACCCACGTTACAAGCCCACACGCAAATCTAACCCACATAACTCACCCTTACGAAGTCCAAAACTACGTTATTCTAACTTGGAATTTTAATAATTGATACATTTCTTAATTTCTACAAATCGTCCACGTGAACTCACGTGCTGAAATTTAGCAACCAGGTCTAATTTCACGTGCATTAGTCGTATTTGAACTCATTTCAACGTAACCAAGTCGAAAATCCCGTGTAAATATCAATTTCTTCAAATCCCCTAATTTCTACAAAACGGCCGTGTGTACTCACGTGCTGAAATATAGCAAAAAGATCTAATTTCACGAGCACAAGTCGTATTCGAACTCATTTCAACGTGATCATGTCGAAAATCCCGTGTAAATATCAATTTCTTCAAATCCCCTAATTTCTACAAAACGTCCGCGTGAACTCACGTGCTTCACCAGTCCATCGTATATTTCCCACATTTAGTCACTGTGAGACATGAAGAAACCATTATTAGTTCACCATTGTATCACAGAATAGGGCTACAGTACAATTTTTCGTCATAAACGCAATTTCAACCATTTTGCGGCTCAATTTTTAGAGGCTTCACATGACGACATTTTTCGACCGATCACCTTGAAACTATTTTATAGCTAAATCTCGAGGTTAAAAAGCAAAATTATCGACGTAAAACATTATCCGATGAAAACTCTATGAGTTAGAGATGTTCAAAGTAGTGCAAAATAGCGTTTTATCGCAAAACACGTTATTTTAGTGGTTTTACGCGATTTTGATGACGTCATCACAGCACCAAAATAGGCTCAAACCAATTTCCCCTATAGCCTATTAAGCAATTCCGCCTTAGTAGAACATACTTTGACCGGTCTCATCTCAAGATACTTGGTACATCTCACTCGTTTCAGTTTTGACCTATAATTTGGAAATCGAGTTTTCACCGTACCTTAGAAAATCGCGTATATCTCGATGAAAAATCGAGATAGCCCGATGATCCGTGGCGATTTTCTGAAAGCTCTTTAAATTTCCAATAACGATTTTTCAACATTTTGAGCTATCTCCATTCCTTCTTGGTGAAAAATGCGCACAAAGATGACCTAAAAAAGAAATAAAATTTCGCTAAGTTGATGACGTCATAGTGACGTGAAAATGACGTCACCAGAACTTCTCTCATAGCCTATAACATTTTCCCATCTTAGATCAACAAAACCTGACCTCGATCATGGCTCTACCATTTCCCGTTCTTGACATCTCATCGTTTTAAATTTGCTCCCAATTATCATGATACATCTTCTTATATATTATTATTATTATATCACCCTCATGACACTCAAATCTCTAACTTATACCCTGGCCAGTTTTCTTTTTACCGCGGGGTTGCCCTGGCCAGGGCGGGAACAGAAAGATTTGAATTTTCATTTCAAAATTTATTTCAATATAATTCGGGTAAAACATAGTGATTTTTGGTGTTCAATCAAATTTTCTGTACTTGGCTTCCACCAAAATTTCTCCAATTCCCCAAAATTTCCCCGAACCATCAACCAGGTTTGCAGGTTCATGGCTTTTTGGATATGGGCCAACAGGTCTATATGCGGGTATTTTCCATGTGTTCTGAGTTAGAAATTATGTCCAAATAACCCCTCCCAGGCACTAGGGAGTATACGCGAGGTCTCTCTCTCTGGCCCAGAAGAACCCTGCTAATGCAATACTGTTCCAGGAGCTGGTTCAGTACGTCAGGACCTCCTCAACGATGATACCGCTCAGGTGGGGCGATTAGTGAATATTGTTTCTTTTCTTAGTTCTTTTTAACAGTCTTATGATAAACAAATTCATGAGTTTATAATTAGAATTGACCATCCGAAGTCAAACCGTTGCCAAAGTCTTCACCTCCATAGCATCCAAGTGGGGCACGGACATTTTATCTTACAACAATTATGCTAACGACATTTACCTCGCGACACTTTCTCCTTCTGTAAATCTAATATATTTCCACCTCCACTTAATTGGGGTTTTTGTTGAGTTTTAAAGGGGTTTTGGTTAGTTAAGGTTTTTGGAAAACGTTTCGTTACATCCCCCCAACCATTTTATGTTTACAGTGCTACTCTGTACGACTCCCCCGCTGACCACGGCCGGCTGCTAAACACATCAAGGAGGGGGTACTAAACCCCCCCCACCTGGCCTTCCTGGTAAAGGAAAAACCTGGCTGCAGTCCCCAAGGGGCCCCTTTTAAGAACGGCACAGAGATAGTTCAGGTAACTTTTTAAATTTGGGTTTTTTTTACAGCTGTTGGGAATGGAAGAAAAGTCTCAAAATGAATTGTAACTGAAAATTTGGAAAACCCTCAAAAAGATGAATGAAATCCAATTTTTATTCTGTAACTGTATTGATTTAAAATTTAGCCTTCTGTTTTTCTTTCGGTATTTGGGTTTGGGCATTCTTCTCAAAAATTTCCCCCAATTTCCCGTTCAGGTGATCACTGGTTTGGCGGGTTAGGGGGCCTCCCCCAATGGTCAAAAAGACTCCCCAACGCAGACCGGATAGCCTCGATAGAGGGTGTTCCAGGCCCAGGTGGACGCCACCAACTCAGTGAACATGGTCCCGGGTATTCGAAATGACGCTGAAGGGAACCTTTTAGCTGGTGGGGGAACGGTCTTCCGGGGGAACGACGGGATCTGCCCGTTAGTGGGTTTTTTCTTTCTTTTTTTGAAAAAGTCCCGTTTCAATTTTAAAAAAACCCCAATGTATTCGTGGGTGTTTGAAGTTTTTTGGGTTTTTAAAATTTTTCGAAGTCCCAACCCCTTTTGGGGCCCGACCAGTATTTTCAACAATGGTTTTCTCAAGGGCATGTATCCTTTTAACTTACTACCTTCTATTTACCCTTCCCTAA